>CATIWK010044777.1:0-11483 GCA_949634005.1 Mallotus japonicus | reverse complement strand
ATTTATGTATAATTAAAATGTTTTATATTCTCAATCTTTTGTTTTTACTCACATACTTTTTTACATTTCTTAATATCTATATATTTAAATATTAAAATTGAAAATTAAATATAATAATTTTTAGAACCTCAGTCATAATTATTTGATTATATACATGAGCATTATTTGATCATAACTAAAAAGATAAACAGAAGCAACGTATTTTTTTAATTTTTAATTTTAAAAAATAATTGACCATTTTTATTTGAATTTATGCAAAAAAATTAAAAATTATTTATATTTTTCTGTATTTATATTTTTTTTATTTTAAATTGAATATTAATTCCTAAAAAATAAAATTTAATTGTAATTCTTACTAATTCATGTCTTTCATATTTTTAATATTGATAAATTGAACCTCATTAGTCAATAAATGAAAGTTTTGGTGAATTAGTTTAAAAAAAGTTGTTTTGGACTAAATTGAATTTTTCTGAAAGCTAGTATGGGCTAATTGGTCTAATTTGCCAAGTTGGTGGGATAATTGGCCAAAAAGTTAAAATCTGGGTTAATTGGCCATCGCGTCCAAGTTCAGGGGGCATATTGCTACTTTAGTATGATGGCTTTCACCTATCTTTTTTTTTTTTTTTAAGTGATCTTCGATAAGAAAAGGCATTTCACACAACAAAATGATGACTGATGAACATTCTGAGCAATGTGCTAACATTGAGGTTGGTGGGTTGGGCAAACAATATTTTCATTAGTCACTAGCCAATCCTAAACCTGCATTTTCTTCTTGCTCTTTTTTTTTTTAATTATTTTAAATATTTTAATTATTAAGTAGATGAATTAATTTAAATATTGATAAATCATATTAAATTAGGTTGAAATTAATTTCATCAGTGTAAAATTTAAATTTTATACTTTTAAAATATGTTAAGAAATAATTGGTAGACCACTTTTTCATTAACTTCTATTTTTAATATTTAGTTGAATAAATAAGTCTTCCATTAGGAATTCTATCCTTCAAAAGTGAAAATCAGTAATTCCATCGCAATACTTTAGTTTCAGGTCTTAAGTGGTTTATTGGCATTAAATTACATCATAAATGTGCATAGTCTCAAGATATAAGGTTTAACTATTGTTGTAGATTGTTTTTTCACATATCTTACATATTACATGTGACACATTATTTCTTTTATTTATTATATACATAAAACGTACATGGCATGGTAAAATTATTTATTTAATATATATTATATTTATTATTATGTATTTAATTAATTAAATTTTCTTTAATTATTTTATAATATCATATATTAATTTGTTATTTTTTTATATTTAATATGTACAAAATATTTTTATATATAGTTAATCATTTTCTAAATAATTTGAGAAAAATTTTTATATTATGCTTAATTTATTTAAAAATAAGATTATTTTTCATGAAATTAGCGTTTCATATTATAAAATATGTAATAACAATAGTTTATATATATATATATATAATTTATATTTTCTTAAAATAAATTATCAACCATAATAATACAAATAAACTATTAACATATGCATGATATTTTGTAAACAAATTTATCACATAATAATATATAATTATTAATTTTTTGTGATTCTAATAATTAAAATATAAAATTCACACAATTCAAAATATTTAAACAATTCATAGCATCACAATGATTATATTTCTAAAGGGATAAGGTACAAATTGGACCTAAATTTTATCTTGAATTTTATATTTGACTTTAATGGTTTTTTGGTCCCATTTGGACTTTAATCTTTAAAAATTGAATTATATTGGACCATTTTTCAAAAAAATATTGTCATTATGTCCTAAAAATCAAAGAAAAGTTTAACTTTAACATTAATTAATAAAAATTAGCTCGAATAACAATGCAGATTGATAAAATTACATTCAAAATAAATATTTATAAAGTTTTTACATTTTTTGAAAATTTTTAACTTTATAGAAATATATTTTTATATTTTTAAAAATTTTAAAAAGTTAAAAAATATTTTTTGTTGATCTAAAATTTTTAAGACTTTAAAAATTTTAGAATCAAGTAGTATACATTTAAGAAAAGGAATTTAAAATTTTCTATACACACAATACTTTTTTAAAAATTTTAAATTTATAAAAAAATATTAATTAAAGTTTTTAAAAATATTGAGTGTATGAAAAATTTTTGATTTTTTTTCTTAAATGTATATGACTTGATTGTAAAATTTTTAAATTTTAAAAACTTTTAGATCTATAAAAATTGTTTTTAACATTTTAATTTTTTTTTTGAAAAGACATTTTAATTTTTTTAAAAAAAATATTACAAATGGTTTTTATAACCTTAAAATTTAAAAAATTTCATAAATATGTATTTTAAAAGTAATTTCATCAATTTTCATTGTCATTCAAACTAATTTTTATTACCTAACGTTAAAGTTAACTTTTTCTTTAATTTTAAGAACTTAATTAAAATAATTTTTTAAAGAGGGGTCCAATATAATCCAATTTTTAAAGATTAAGGTCCAAATGGGATAAAAAAAAATATTAAGATCAAATATAAACTTAAAGGTAAAGTTAAGGGTCCAATTTATACATTATCCCAATTTCTAAAATAATAGATATAGATGCATATAGTGCAAAATTCAAAATATAAATCCATTAATTAAAAAAAATTAAACTTCATAGATTATCATATGTGTACAATAAACATCATATACACAAAACTATGTTAAATAATTTTTAAATGCACAAAAATACTAATTAACTATTATCTTCTTTACAATTTTATTCATTATAAAATTAAAATATTTATAACATCATGCGGTCATCATGTGCTAATTATAAAAAAAATTCCATCATATACTAATTAAAATATTTATACTAGGTATATAAAATGAATGAATGTAAAGATATTTCTCATGCAGGATCCCTAATGAGAGGAAGTACAGAATATATGTTCTATTATTTTAAGTTTGAAAATGTAAATAATGCACTCAGAATTAAAAAAAAAAATTTGTACCTTGTATTTGAAAATATTTTTACAAAATTCCATAAATTATACAAAGAGATACAAGTTTAAAAGGACGGTTACAAGGTTTGAATTGTTAGTCTACTATGTTGCAAGCATGAAGTTTCCCAATTGAATTTTATAAAAGGATTCAAATTCAGCATATATATGCAACAAGTAAAAGAATTCATGAATAAAGAACACATGTTAATTATTGAGATTAAATACCTGTTTTGGAATCCATGATCATCTTTTACAAAGGAGAACGGTGTGAATTTTGTTTCAGGCCAAGTGCTTCTTCCTCCTTCATCCTTAGCTCTCAAGATGGTGTTAGCTTTATCTAGACGTTCTTCTCTTAACCAAGAAGAAAAATCGTGTCTGTATAAAAACACAAGGAAGGGAAGAAGAGACTAGCCATTTTTTATGAGCCTATGGGCCATTACCATCGTAAGTCCATAGGCTTCAATGACCCACACTTTGAGAGCAAACCCACTTATTAATTGATTAGAGTCCAACCTAATATTATATAAACCTATTTATCTTATTGTAACCCACAATTAATAGAGCCCATAATTATATTTTACAACATTCTCCCACTTGCGCGATATTAATTGTAGATTTTATAACAAAATATAAACTTTAAGGATATCCATTCTCTGTTTATAAAAAAAAAATGACTCTAGAGCACTGTTCTGTCTAATAGAATCTCTGATATGGAATCGCAGTGGAAACTACATCATAAAGTAATATAGAACCTTCCATGCACATGTCAAAAAACCTATTAACATGAACACGAAGTGGGAGTGTGGTAAGACATGATAACACACTCACAAATTTTAATAGATATGTGTTACTTATCTTGTTAGTTAAAGATTTCTTATCTTTATACAGCACAAGCATGCATCAGAAATCATCTTTAGATTTGTATGTCCTTATAACAACTTTAATATCTCGAGATAAACTTTATGTGTTTCAATGACATACAAATTTGGCTATTAACATTTATGCCCCATAGCCACTTGCTTAAGATTAACACAAATCCCAAGTCTTTATTTAGCAACACCTTTATCTTGATGCATTAAAATAGAAAATATTTCTTTATTATTTTAAGTCATCAAGTACATCAAACATATATACATATGTATATATATATATTTTATAACTAACTGTAGAGTTATTATACCTCCCACTAATTAAGGGTATCATGAAATTTAGCCAAACCTATAGATAATACATGTTTCTAATACACATTGGGTCGGAGTCCCTTTGTTAGAGGATCGATAACCATATCATCTGTACTGATATGCTCTACAGTAACGTCACCTTTCTTTACAAGCTCTTTCATGGTCAAATATTTTATTTCCATATGTTTAGACCCTGAGATGTTTTTATTATTTTTTGCAAATAACACTGCTGCCAAATTTTCACAATACAACTGTATGGGTCTAGTGACAGAATCAACAATTGACATTTTACTGATGAGATTTTGTAGCCAAGTAGCTTGTACAGCTGCTCCATAACATGCTACAAATTCAGCATGCATCGTGGAAGAGGTTATTAATGTCTGTTTGACACTTTTCCATGACACTGCTCCACCAGCAAACATAAAAATGTAGCCTGATGTAGATTTTCTATCATTTGAGCAACTAGAAAAGTCAGAGTCCGTATACCCTACTAGTTCAAGACTGTCAACTTTTCTGTATGTCAACATGTAGTCTTTTGTCCCCTTTAAATATCTCAAAACTCTTTTAGCAGCTACCCAATGGCCTCTTCCAAGATTCAATAAATATCTTCCCAAGACGCCAACAACATATGCAATGTCTGGTCTAGTGCATACTTGAGCATATATTAGACTTCCAAACATTTGCATATGACACTGCTTGCATGGATTCTTTATCAATTTCATTTTGAGGACATTGTGCCAAGCTCAATTTGTCACCTTTAGCAATAGGCACATCACATGCTTTGCAGTCACTCATGTGATACTTTTTCAGCATTCGTTCTATATAATCTATTTGAGAAAGACCCAACAAGTTTTGAGACCAATCTCTATGGATTTCAATTTTGAGTACGAAAGATGCATTTCCAAGATCCTTCATTTCAAAATGACTCGAAAATAATTGCTTTACTTCATGCAACATGCCCAAATCATTACTTGCAATTAAAATATCATCAACATATAGTATAAGAAAGACAAATTTACTCCCATTGATCTTGAGATATATGCATCTATCAACTTTATTTTCAATAAAACCCATAAAAGATATTATATTATCAAATTTTAGGTACCACTGTCAAGAGGCTTGTTTGAGGCCATACATAGATTTCTTAAGTCTATATACTAGGTTTTTACCATCTTTACAAAACCCTTCTGGTTGAACCATATAGACCTCTTCATTCAGTTCTCCATTTAGGAATGTAATTTTTACATCCATTTGATGTAAGTCCAAATTAAAATGAGCTACTAGTGCCATGATCACTCTAAAAGGATCTTTGGAGGATACATGAGAAAAAGTTTCATTATAATCAATTCCTCCGCTTTGAGTGTATCCTTTTGCAACTTATCTAGCCTTAAACCGCTCTATATTTCCTTTGGAGTCCTTTTTGGTTTTGTAAATCCATTTACAGCCAATGGGTTTACAACCTTCAGGCAATTCAATAAGCTCCCACACTTTATTATAATCCATAGAACTCATTTCATCTATCATTGCATCTTTCCACAGATCAGATTGAGCCATTGAGGCCCCGTAATAGCTTCCCTATAAGTTTCTGGATCCTGAACATGACCAATTTCATAGTCAGCTTCTCCTAAATAAACCACATAGTCAGAGTGTATAGCAGACCTTCTTATCCTAGTAGATCTCCTAAGAGGAACTTCAACAACAATTTCTTGAGGTGAAGGTGGAGCTGGAGCACCTTGTGCTTGTTCCTCTTTCATAGGAGCTATATGAGACACTATAGGTACATGCCCTAATGTCTCTTGCTGTATAGACATAGGAACATATACAATTTTGGTTTGCTGCTCCTCACTAGTAGCTTTATGATGATGTACATTTTCATTTACATCCATTACCAGAAACTTAGCAGTTTAAGATTCCATAATTCTAGAACCTCTTTCATTACAGTAAAACCTGTAGCCTTTAGAATGATTTGGATATCCAATAAAATAGCAATGAGTAGATCTTGATTGCATTTTTCTTTCAGTTGGATTATATAAGCGCACTTTCGAAGGACATCCCCAAACTCGAAAATGATTTAGGCTAGGTTTCCTTCCAGTCCATAAATCAAAAAGTGTTTTTGCAACAAACTTACTAGGAACTCTATTTAGAATGTACAGTGCAGTTTTAATAGCTTCACCCCAGAGATAGTCTAGTAGATTAGTTCTGGACATCATACTTCTCATCATATCCATAGGGATGCGATTCCGCCTTTCGGCCACACCATTCTATTCAGGGTTACTTGGCATAGTCAACTGAGCAACTATTCCACATTCATCCAAGCATTTGGCAAATGGACCTTTAGCTTGTCCACTTACACTTCGTTTGCCATAATACTCGCCACCTCTATCAGATCTCACATTCTTGATTTCTTTTCCCAACTATTTTTCAACTTCAGTATCAATGATCTTGAACTTATCAAGAGCTTCAGACTTTTCTTTAATTAAGAACAGATACCCATATCAAGAAAAGTCATCAATGAATGTTATAAAATATTTATTGTTACATATTGTGGGTGAATAGGGTCCACTTATATCTGTATGGATAACTTCCAACAGATTTGAGCTACGTGTAGATCCCTTTTTCTTAATCTTGGTTATTTTCCTCTACAACAATTAACATATGTTTCTAGATCACTGAAATCAAGACTAGGCAGAATATTATCTTTTATTAATCTTTCTACTCTTTCTCTAGAAATGTAACCAAGTCTTTTATGCCACAACATGGAAGACTTTTCTTTTGTAAGAGGTCTTTTAGCAATCTTATGCTCAATATTATATGAGGTGGACATTTGAAGATAAACATAGTCTATACAAACCATAAGACAAAATACCATTACCAACAACTTTATTGTCATAAAGCACCAATACACTATAAGGCTTAACCCAAAATTCAAAACCATATTTACCAACTTCAGACGCTGATACTATATTCCTTCTAGCAAAAGGTACATAACACATATTTTAAGTCCAATTTAAAACTAAAATCTAGGCTCAAATATATATCTCCTACAAAAAGTACATCTACCTCTTTATTATTGATGTCTGTGAGCTTTGACTCATCTTCATTTGCCCTCTGCTTGATTATGAACCCCTGTAATATGGTAGCAACATGTTTATTTGCACTAGTATCCACCTACCAAAAACCAGATGTGGTATGAATAAAATTGGATTCATTTATCATGAGAGCCAATGAGTTACTTGTATGCTCACATTTCTCTAACCAAGCTTTATATTTGATGCATTCGTGTTTTTATGACCCTTTTTCTTATAGAAAAAACACTTCAGTTCCTTCTTAAAAGGAACTTTAGCAGCACCCACAACATTAGACCGAATAGGTTGTCTAGGATGGCCTTGAACAACAGCAGAAGTAAAGGTCGAAGCAATAAATTTAGATTTCTTACCTTTGTACCTCTTAAGAGGTTTGGACACGAGGAGTGGAGTGTTCAAATTCTCCTCCTTCAACTTATCCTCCTCAGCAACACATATGGCAATAAAATTATTTATTTTCCATGCTTATTCGTTTGAATTGTAAGTAGTCACAATTGTGCCAAACTCAGGTAGTAGAGTGTTCAATGCTTGATGTATAATACAAGCATCAGGAAGCAGAATGTCCAGAACTTTTCAGCTTATTTTGAATATGGACCATTGTGAGAATGTACTCTCTAACACCTCCAATGCCAGTATACTTTATAGAGTACAATCGTTTCAGAAGTGAACCAATTTTAGCTTTGATTGATACCTTAAACCTCTGGGACACAACATTAAGAAAATCTTTTGTTATAGTAGTCACGGGTAGACCACTAAGCAAATGCTTGGGTATAGATCTTTTGATAGTCAAATAGCAAATGCGATTCGACTTATACCATGTTCTATAAAGCTCCTTTGCCACATCAGTACTTTCATCAGTGAGATCATATGGCTTAAGAGTGACCATTGCTAAATCTATGTCAGCTAATTCCATGGCCAACTCCACATCTCTCTTCCATGATTTATAATTAGAGCCGGTCAATATTTCTACAGTAACAGTATTGTTATTGACCGAAAAGGTGACTGAGAAGAAACAATGATGCAATTTTATTAGCACAATAATAGGATAATTACAATACTCCTAGCCATATAGAAGTACTCATAACCAAAAATCTTTTATACATCATCATGTATATGCCTTTGGGCATAATACACAACATGCAGTTAAAGAATTCTTCATATAAGATCGGTTTAATAATGTTTACAATTTCAACAATTTATCACCTTTGGGCAAATAAATTACTTAGATTGAACCATTATCAACCAAATGTCTTATATGTATCATTTCTAAATTTTCGTACATAATAAACACCTTTGGGCAGAATTATTGTGTACTAAATTTAGAAACATCTTTAAACATGTGAGACCTACATTTCTTATAAAATCAAGAGAAAATGATCACTTTGGCGATTTCAATTTCTCAAAATTTTATTAGAAAATCTCACATCAAGATACATTTCACGATATCCTATATTATTATTTTTTATGCAATTTTATACTTTAAGACATAGGGTAAATATGTCTATAAAATTTTTTTCTTACTTGTTATGCTAAAAATTTAATTATAAGATAAATTTTACAATTTATATTTATCTTATAATATTAATTTGCATCCTTAATTAATTTTAAGAATAAATTTATTCTCTACAACATATGCTTAATGCATATTATTTCCTTGATGAGATAATTAATTTATCCTCAATTTATCTCAAAATATAATATATGTATATGTATATGGTATTATATTTAGAGTAAAAATAAAAAATAGGCATTTAAGTATGTGGGTATTAAAAAAAAAATTGCCCAATCCACTTAAATATATCATTTGCTGGTCCAATTAAAAAGTCTCTCTTAGCAAGCCCAACTTATTTAAAATAAAACATTTGGGTCCAATAAAAAACACACAAGAAAGACCCAGAACAAAACATTCATGGCCCAAGTTTAGATTAAATACACTTAGTAACCCAACTCATTTAAAAACTAAAACACTTGATGGGTCCTATAGCAACAATCATAAAATTGGTCCAAATCAAAAATTTTATGGCCCAAATTTTTTTCAATTGAGTTATTGAATTAAAGAACACAGCAGCTCATGGTTGCTTTCTTCATCACAACAGGTCCGACATCTTCAACAGACCAGAAGAGAAGAACTTCGCCGGAAATAAAATGCTAAAGTTACCGGAAAGTGCAAAGTTCAACCGTATTTTTGCATCCTCTTCATCCAAAATTGAATCTTAAAGAATTTTCAATCAAAATTCAGTCTCAAACATGATTTTTGATTTCAAAACTCACAACCCATTCACCAAAACAATTCTCAACTTCTAAATAGAAAATCAAAAACTTTATCTAAACTATATAAACATGATTCTAGATTAATGAATTGTAGCTCTGATACCACATGTTAGTCTACTCTGTTGCAAGCATGAAGTTTCCCAATTGAATTTTATAAAAGGATTCAAATTCAGCATATATATGCAACAAGTAAAAGAATTCATGAATAAAGAACACATGTTAATTATTGAGATTAAATACATGTTTTGGGATCCATGATCATCTTCTACAAAGGAGAACGATGTGAATTTTGTTTCAGGCCAAGTGCTTCTTCCTCCTTCATCCTTAGCTCTCAAGATGGTGTTAGCTTTTTCTAGACGTTCTTCTCTTAACCAAGAAGAAAAATCGTGTCTGTATAAAAACACAAGGAAGGGAAGAAGAGACCAACCATTTTTTGTGAGTCTATGGGCCATTACCATCATAAGTCCATAGGCTTCAATGGCACACACTTTGAGAGCAAACCCACTTATTAATTGATTAGAGTCCAACCAAATATTATATAAACCTATTTATCTTGTTGTAACCCATAATTAATAGAGCCCATAATTATTTTTAACAACATGGATGGTTAAGAATTTATAGGAAGGTTTGCTAAGAGAGCTTTTCTAAATTCTAATTTTTGTATGAAAGAGTTTTCTATGGATTTGAAGACTATACCTTCTTCAAAAAGGAACTTGCCTTTTATAGAGGAGTCTTAGTAGCAATTTTAGAATCTCCACTCTTTTTTCATTGAACCAGATATTGAAAATTATTCGGTAACTACTAGTCTCATAAAATTCCAAGGATATAGGAAAGGAAAAAAAAAAGATTTTGTGTTATTTAACTATTAAAAATTAACAGAGTAAGAAGGGAATTGAAGGGAAATCATTCTCCCTCATTTTTCCTAAAAAATGTGAAATTAATTACATTCCAAAACACATTGTAAATTAAAATTTTATTTTTTTCAAACATTTTTTCCTTCTTTTTCCTTTATTAGTTACTTTTATGTTATCAAACATAACAAAAAATTTTCCCTCCCTTTCCTTCCATTCCTTTTAAAAAATTTCCTCTTTCCCTTTCTCTGTCATTGCCATGCATAGTGCTAGAGATATTTATACATTCTCATCCTGGTCGGATATAGTGTAAAAAAAACTCCTAGCTAATTAGAGATGAGTATAAACTGCCCAAATTCATCTCTATCCAAATTAAACCTCTGACATATACAAAATCCTATAATCTTAACCTCATTAATCCAAACAAACACCAATTAAAATTTGTTATACAATAAAATAATATAAAAATTTAATAATTTTACTAAGCTAAATAGTTATATTTATTTTTGTTAATGAGAGACTTGATTAATTCTATATTACATAATAAAAGTAGTCAATTTTTTTTTTATCTCTTGTTATAAAAATAATAAATTCTCTAAGCAATTTTTAAATTAAGTATGATAAACTATCTTTCTATATTATACTATTCAATTCTCGATCAATATTAATAAATGATGATAATAGAGATTTAAGCTCAAAAATTTTATAATTTTTGCAAATAAATCCAGTATGTATATATATACACGGACCGACAGAAAAGAAAAAAAATTGACTGGCCGAATAAAATTTAATTAATTCTAATATTTAATAGCTTAATTGGAAAAAAAGTAGTTTTCTCTCTCCTTTGTCTACTGTTGCTAAGTCTTCTTCCTTGTATATTCACTGGTTTTGGATGGATTTTTGGCCAAAAAATTCATCCAATTACCAGGTTTTTTTTTGGTTTTTTGTGTAATATATCAGATATGAGTTTTCATACTCATGATAGTGTGGGTTCATCCCATTTATTATATATTTGGTGATAATAAAGTTGTGCTTGTCTCAAGTAAAAGAGTACAACCACAATCAAGGCAAGAATGAAGTTTATACCCATCATCA
>CATIWK010044759.1:0-13425 GCA_949634005.1 Mallotus japonicus | reverse complement strand
AGCCATGTAATACCAGCTATCACTAACCACCATTTTTCCATTGAGGAGGTGTTGCTGCTCTGTCTTGTCACTTAAGTAATTAACTATGACCAAAGATTTGAAGTGAAGAAAAATTAGTTATCATAATCTGTTAGTGACTTGTAAGACTTGGGGTTTTTCTTTTGCTTATTTAATATCAATGTTTAATTAAATATATACATATTCGTTATTTTGTTAAATAGAATCAACTATTTAAATTAAATCATTTTAATATATATATATATACATTCAAAATATTGGGTTTTAACGATTTTAAGTTAGATGTGAGTATATAGCTAAAATTAAAAGTTGGTAATTCCTATTTTTAAAATTATGTAATTAATTATAATTTTATTTTATTAAAATATATATTAATTTACAATCCATGTATAGTCCGAATTAGTAATTAATTTTATATAATTAACTGACTCAAATTAAATCGAATAAAATTTAATGTAAAAATTATTTAATTAAATTAAGTGCAATTCTATAAAAAAAATAACAACTCTTGAGTTTTAAATTTAAAATTTATTTTTTGTTTGAATTACAAGTATCTAAATTTCATCAATTTTTTTGTTAATTCGATTCAGTCCGAATAAATATTTCAACAATCAATCAAATATAATTGTATATGTTACAATATAATTAATTTTAAATTTTATAATATCTCGAGGTAGTCTCGATTCAATTACAAACTATATATAAAAAAAATATGGGTAAGGAAAAAAACAAAAATTCTCAAAAAAAAAAAAAAAAGGGGAAAAAAAAAAAAACAACATAGCCACATTTTTACACGTCTGTCCTCTTCGTAAGGTTTTTATTTTTTTCTGTGAATAAAATAAAATAAAATAATAAATTTTCTTTTTCTTTTTTCGGTTATTAACCAATATAATCTTATATCCCTTTCTAAATTCACAAGCTTTAGATCTCTCATTCGCTTCTTCTTCTTCCAGTCTTCTTCTTCTTACTCCTCGTCTTCAGATCTTTCTGTAACTAATTTCTAGGGTTTCTTTCATTCGCTGCTTCAGATCTCACACCAGCAGCTTCGCCACCACCGTCAATACCACCAGCAGCGACTTCGAATCTTCCTTTTAGTTTGACTTTTCTTTTTCAAATCGACGGTTCAATTTTTCAATTACAGATCTGTTAATTTCAATTTTGAACCGTCGATCTCTCCTTCTCTTCTCACCATGGCGGCCGCTAACGCTCCGATCGCCATGAAAGAAGTCTTAACCGTAAGCTCTCTCTTTCGCTTTTGTTCATTTCAAGGGTAATTTTGATCGGATTCGCGTTTTATATATCCAGATCTGTGAATTGTTTTTTGTATTAGAGAAGTTCTGGTGTGATCTGTGGTGTTTTTGTGTTTGATTATTTATTTATTTATTTTATTTTATCGCAGTTGCCTAGCATTGGGATCAATCCACAGTTCATTACGTTTACGAATGTGACTATGGAATCGGATAAGTATATATGTGTGAGAGAAACGGCACCGCAGAATAGTGTTGTGATTATTGATATGAATATGCCAATGCAGCCGTTGAGACGTCCTATTACTGCTGATTCTGCTCTTATGAATCCTAATTCCAGAATTCTCGCCTTGAAAGGTACACTGTTTATTCATGTGATCCGCAATCATACAAAATTGGAACCGGCAGGGATGGGGTATTGAATTGATGCCTTTTACAAATTTGTGTTTTTTGTTTTACATTTCTATTTATGTTCCTAATCTATGTGTAGTTACTTTGGAAATTGTTCTGCATGATTTGATCACAATGTGAAGCTGATTTACTGATTTGCTATTACTATTAATATAGTATGCTACTTGGTGCTATTGATTCGAGAGTATTTCAATGGTTCGTGGTGTCAATTAACCAATCAAATCGGTTTTAGTGTGTTACCTCACTGTGTAAGTTAGATGATAGCTTTTACATATCTTACCAGCAATGCGGGTAACATTGTGATAAGAGTGAAATGTTTTTGCGGCTGTCTACCAATATTATTTTAAGTTGTTTATAGTAAACCTGATCATCATATATGATCCACGGTAAATGCATGCTTCTTTGTAAGAATCATTCATGTCCTGTTTTGTTATTACTTTTCATGCATTCCATCATAATTGTACAATATTTACATATTTAAGATGGTTCCTTCTGCTGATGATTTTGTGGTATTTTTGTTTTTTGAAGCACAACTGCCAGGAACTACTCAGGATCACCTACAGATATTTAACATTGAAATGAAAGCCAAAATGAAATCACACCAGATGCCTGAGCAGGTATTAGCCTATTTTATATAATTTATTTATAGAAAAATGTGCACACAATGTTTCGAAGCTTGTTAAACATTTTTGTTGTTTTATGTTGAGGTTTTAGTAGTTTATGTCATCTGAAGCATTTTTTTTTTCCGGCATAGGTTGTCTTTTGGAAGTGGATATCCCCAAAGATGTTGGGACTGGTCACCCAGACGTCAGTCTATCATTGGTCAATTGAGGGTAAGTATTTTAATACCCAATGTCATGACATGGCACCTTGTGCTTCATTTTTTTTGATATCATCCCATTGTTTATTTTTTTGATATTGTCCAAATTGTTTTCATGCATGTGCCTGTGTACAATGATTTATTGTTCTCGTTTTCATTTGTTTGCCGTAATATGTCTTGACTTTATTGTTGTTAATGCAGGTGATTCCGAACCTGTCAAGATGTTTGATAGAACAGCTAATTTGATGAACAATCAGATAATTAACTACAAATGTGATCCTTCTGAGAAGTGGTTGGTTTTGATTGGAATAGCTCCTGGTTCACCTGAGGTATGTTTTACTTTTTAAACTCTTGTTTGAAGTTTGTTACATCATAATTCTTTCACAAGAATGTAATAATTAATAGTGGTATAAGGGTTAGGGATAAACTGTATTGCTTTCATTTTGTAGAAGGAACTTGTAATTTGCATATAGATGTATGGTAGTAGTATTTATGTTTTGACTGTTTCTGACATTGGGGGCAGAGGAAACCTTTATGGAGCCTGATAAGTTTGACCTTCTGGTATTTTTTTTTTTCTCAATATTGTGCATGGTAATCTGCTAGGTTTGGTTGAGATCTTTACTTTGATGCCTTGGAACTGTAAATTTCGTAATAAGCTTCTAGAAGTACTATTCTGTTGCCCTGCATTTTCGTTGGAGGTACTTATTTCCAGCACTTATTCAACTTGCATATGTAAATGTTTCCCTATTTCATATTGTTTACAGAGGCAGCAATTGGTTAAAGGGAACATGCAACTTTTCTCTGTGGACCAGCAGCGCAGTCAAGCGCTTGAAGCACATGCTGCATCTTTCGCTCAGTTTAAGGTGTGGAGATTGTTTCTGACCTGTAATTCTCCTGTTTAGTTGTAGCAATGCATGTTTCTGTTAATGAGGGTTAATGCATTTTTTATTTGTTCTGAACAGGTTCCAGGAAATGACAATCCTTCAGTTCTTATTTCTTTTGCCACAAAAACTTTTAATGCTGGGCAGATTACATCAAAGTTGCATGTGATTGAGCTTGGTGCCCAGCCAGGTCAGGCTTTTCATTCATTCTCTGAAAATTGTTTAATTTGAAAGTTGTATTGGATTTTGAAATACAATAGCTAGCCTTTTTAAAATTAAAGCTCCATGTGACATGAAGCACTTGTGAGTTCCAAATAATTTTTTTTTAATTTCTGATGTTGGAAGTCGGAACTGTGTTATCAGGAAAACCGTCATTTACAAAGAAACAGGCTGATCTTTTCTTCCCACCAGACTTTGCCGACGATTTTCCTGTCGCGATGCAGGTTTGCTTGCTACTGATTTTTTGAACCTTTATTTGGTAAATGCTATTCAAGTATTAATTGGTGAATCTATTAATTACAGATATCACACAGATACAGTTTGATTTATGTGATCACCAAGCTTGGGCTGCTATTTGTCTATGATTTGGAAACAGCTACTGCTGTATACAGAAACAGAATTAGTCCAGATCCTATATTTTTGACTGCTGAAGCTTCATCATCTGGGGGTTTTTATGCCATTAATAGGCGAGGCCAGGTGTTACTGGCTACTGTGAACGAAGCAACAATTGTGCCATTTGTTAGTGGTCAGGTATGTTCTTATGCTTCCTCTATTTGTTTCCCAAACTGAACCTGAAAGATTTGTGTTATATTTGTAGTGTTAAGCTGCTAAATGTTGTTGCAGTTGAATAATTTGGAGCTTGCTGTCAATCTTGCTAAAAGAGGAAACCTTCCTGGTGCAGAGAATCTGGTAAATCAATATCTTACTTTGTTGTTTTCTTATTATTATATGCTTAGTGGCTTTCTTATGTACTGGGTGCTTAATTGCTTGCTATATTTGAGATCTCAGGTTGTACAGCGTTTCCAAGAGCTATTTGCTCAGACAAAGTATAAAGAGGCTGCTGAGCTTGCTGCAGAGTCTCCGCAAGGAATTCTCCGAACACCTGACACTGTTGCCAAGTTTCAGGTTTCCTTTTGTTTTCAACTCTTTATTGGTGATAATGTTGCTGATAACTGATTTGAGGTCTTGTTTTAGGTTTTGACTCTTATTTGACTTTACTTGTTTCAAAATTTGCAGAGTGTTCCTGTGCAAACTGGGCAAACACCTCCTCTGCTGCAGTACTTTGGGACACTTTTAACAAGAGGAAAGCTAAATGCATTTGAGTCGTTGGAATTGTCACGTCTTGTTGTCAATCAAAACAAAAAGAATCTTTTGGAGAATTGGTTGGCTGATGACAAGTTAGAGTGCAGTGAGGAACTTGGAGACCTTGTGAAGGTTTGATGTGGCCCAAGTTTTTATTGAGAAAATTCTATCTATTGCATTTCAATAATTTATGTATCTCGTTGGTGATAATGTTATTGTAGACTGTGGATAATGACCTCGCGCTGAAAATATTTATAAAAGCTAGAGCTACTCCAAAGGTTGTCGCTGCTTTTGCTGAGAGAAGGGAGTTCGACAAGATTTTAATATACTCGAAGCAGGTAAGTGGATCTTGGTTTGACAAGTTTTAACAAGATTTTGTTGTTGATTTGATTGCTGTTCTATTTATGAAAACCATAGCCATTCTTCTAGGTATAACCTCTCTTCTTTTTTTCTCCCTTTATATTTGTGATCTTTGTTGAATTAACAGTTCAATCAAGGTTTTTGTTTTCTGTGTATTTAGGTTGGGTATACTCCTGATTATTTGTTCCTTCTGCAAACAATTCTCCGTACAGATCCTCAGGTATCACTTATTTTTGAATTTAGGGAGTTTTTGTAGTTTTTAATCTTGATGAAGTCAAATTATGTCATATGTTCCTGCTATGAATTTTTTTCAGCCTTCACATAAATTTTATGTTACTTTTCTTTTTGCCACTCCGTAGTTTGAAAAAAGATCAACCATTTCTATTTGTTCTACAGGGAGCAGTGAATTTTGCTCTGATGATGTCCCAAATGGAGGGAGGCTGTCCCGTTGATTACAATACCATCACCGATCTCTTTCTTCAGGTGTGCATATTATCACTGGTTCTGTTGTAACTTTTATTAGTGACACTATTATGATATGCAATCCAAGATCCAGATTAAGAAATGTAATATTATTGTTTGACAAATTCTTGATTCCAATGGATGTTTCTTTCACTTGATTCAGAGGAACCTGATCCGTGAGGCAACAGCTTTTCTGTTGGATGTGTTGAAGCCAAATCTCCCAGAGCATGGTTTTCTGCAGACAAAGGTTATTTATTAACTTTTCTTGGATGAGGTGCTGTATTCTTTCATCCCAATATCTACAGTTATGAACAACTCTCTTCTGTTTTCTTTTCTTGTAGGTTCTTGAAATCAATTTGGTAACATTTCCTAATGTAGCTGATGCTATTCTAGCAAATGGCATGTTCAGTCACTATGATCGTCCTCGTATTGCTCAACTCTGTGAAAAAGCTGGTCTATATATCAGAGCCCTGCAAGTAATATCACTTGCTGAATAACATTTTGTATGCCAATGTTTTTTCTTCCATTGGATTTTTTCGTCTAACAAAAGTTAATTTTTGCTATTTGTGCAGCATTATTCAGAGTTGCCAGATATTAAACGTGTTATTGTCAATACACATGCAATAGAGCCTCAGGTATAGTTTTGTTGAATGGTTGGTTGTGCTGGCACTGGAGAATGTAGATACTAATGGAATGTGGTTGTTGTAGGCGCTTGTAGAGTTCTTTGGTACTCTTTCACGAGAATGGGCTTTGGAATGCATGAAGGATCTTTTGGTGGTCAATCTTAGAGGCAACCTTCAGATAATTGTGCAGGTACATAATGTCTTCAGTGATATACGAATGGTTTCAGCATGTTGTCTAAGCTAACTTAAGTGTATCTGTGCAGGCTGCCAAGGAATATTGTGAGCAGTTGGGTATTGATGCCTGCATAAAACTGTTTGAGCAATTCAAGTCTTACGAGGGGCTGTACTTTTTCCTGGGATCATATTTGAGTTCTAGGTATAATTTTTAGTGAATAACAGATCTTTTTGGTTAGTGTTATCCCTTATTTTGGTTGTTTAATGTTTTAATTTGTTTTTATCTTTTGTTATTTTCTGTTTGAATTGGGGGACAGTGAGGATCCTGATATACATTTCAAGTACATCGAGGCAGCTGCTAAAACTGGACAAATAAAGGAAGTTGAGCGTGTTACTAGAGAATCAAACTTTTACGATGCTGAAAAGACAAAGAACTTTCTGATGGAGGCCAAACTTCCAGATGCAAGGCCTCTGATTAATGTTTGTGATCGTTTTGGTTATGTGGCTGACCTCACACACTATCTGTACTCAAACAACATGCTTCGCTATATTGAAGGTTACGTTCAAAAGGTACACTTTTTAACACTTTGACATGCATAGTAACTTTAACTATCCTATTTATGCTCTCAATTTTGTGCATTTGAATGCTTCACTTGATAGGTGAATCCGGGTAATGCACATTTAGTTGTGGGCCAACTGCTTGATGATGAGTGCCCTGAGGACTTCATCAAGGGCTTGATTCTCTCTGTTCGTTCATTACTTCCGGTTGAGCCCCTTGTGGAGGAATGTGAGAAGAGGTAATCACTGCTGCCATTTTTCTTGGTGCAGTTGCTTTTTTGCTTCACTGTTCTTATGCTTCATTTTTTTTTTTTTTTGCAGAAATCGACTTCGATTGCTCACTCAATTCTTGGAGCATCTTGTGAGTGAAGGAAGCCAAGATGTTCATGTGCACAATGCTCTGGGTAAAATTATTATCGATAGCAATAACAATCCAGAGCACTTCCTAACCACCAATCCTTACTATGATTCTCGAGTTGTGGGCAAATATTGTGAGAAACGTGATCCCACTCTGGCTGTTGTGGCTTACCGGAGAGGACAATGTGATGATGAACTTATCAATGTGACAAATAAGAACTCCTTGTTCAAATTACAAGCAAGGTTTGTGATTCATTTAGTTATATAGATTTTTTAATGTTCAGAAACAGTTCAAATGTGGAGGCTCATAAACTGTTACTTTTAATGCAGATATGTGGTTGAGAGGATGGATGCTGATCTGTGGGAGAAGGTTCTTACTCCTGAGAATGAATATAGAAGACAGCTTATTGATCAAGTTGTATCTACCGCTTTACCTGAAAGCAAGAGTCCAGAACAAGTTTCTGCAGCAGTCAAGGCTTTCATGACTGCTGATCTGCCCCATGAATTAATTGAGCTTCTTGAAAAGATTGTGCTTCAAAATTCTGCTTTTAGTGGAAATTTCAATCTTCAGAATCTTCTCATTTTGACTGCCATCAAAGCAGATCCGTCTAGAGTTATGGATTACATCAATAGATTGGATAATTTTGATGGGCCTGCTGTCGGGGAAGTAGCTGTGGAGGCCCAATTATATGAGGAAGCATTTGCAATTTTCAAGAAGTTTAACTTAAATGTTCAGGCTGTGAATGTCTTATTGGATAATATTAGAAGCATTGACCGTGCAGTGGAGTTTGCATTCCGTGTTGAAGAAGAAGCAGTCTGGAGCCAGGTGGCAAAGGCTCAACTCAGGGAGGGGCTGGTGAGTGATGCAATCGAGTCATTTATTCGTGCAGATGATGCTACTCAGTTCCTGGAGGTAATTCGTGCTGCTGAGGATGCAAATGTCTATCATGACTTGGTGAGGTACCTCCTGATGGTTAGACAGAAGGCAAAAGAGCCCAAGGTGGACAGTGAACTTATTTTTGCCTATGCAAAGATTGATCGGCTGAGTGACATTGAGGAATTTATTCTCATGCCAAATGTGGCAAATCTTCAAAATGTTGGTGATCGTTTATTTGATGAAGCTCTCTATGAGGCTGCAAAAATAATCTTTGCATTTATATCAAACTGGGCCAAGTTGGCTGTTACACTTGTGAGGCTGAAACAGTTCCAAGGTGCTGTTGATGCAGCACGGAAAGCCAACAGTGCAAAAACGTGGAAAGAAGTCTGCTTTGCCTGTGTTGATGCTGAGGAATTCCGTTTGGCTCAGATATGTGGTCTCAATATTATTATTCAGGTGATTTGATACATTATATTCTTGTTTGTGTGGTCGATTTTAGTTTAGATATGATATTTGTTTCTAGTTCTAGTTGCATGAACCTTGAAGTTTCTAAAATGTTACATTGGGGTTTACAAGTTTTTCTCACTTCTTGGAATAACTTTGGCAATTTATTGGCGTTTTAATGATAAAGACTCCAGTGGTCAAGAATACCTTCTCTAGTTTTTTTTTTTTGGGCATAAGAATACCTTCTCTAGTTAATTTCATATTTGTGGGCTTTTTGCATAAATTCAGATGATATTTATATCCTACCTACTATGAGTGCTTGTTGATCAGTTTTTGGTATGTTGTGAATTTCATAGGTGGATGACTTGGAAGAGGTGAGCGAATATTACCAGAACAGAGGATACTTTAATGAATTGATATCGCTCATGGAGAGTGGCTTAGGGTTGGAACGTGCACATATGGGCATATTCACAGAGTTGGGAGTTTTATATGCTAGATATCGCCCTGAGAAGCTTATGGAGCATATTAAATTATTTGCTACTCGTCTCAATATTCCGAAGCTTATACGTGCGTGTGATGAACAACAACATTGGAAGGAGCTCACCTATTTGTATATCCAGTATGATGAGTTCGATAATGCTGCAACTACTATAATGAACCATTCTCCTGAGGCATGGGATCACATGCAATTTAAAGATGTGGCAGTCAAGGTTGCTAATGTGGAGCTATATTACAAGGCTGTGCATTTTTATTTACAAGAGCACCCAGATCTTATCAATGATCTTCTCAATGTGCTGGCACTTCGTGTGGACCATACTCGTGTTGTAGACATCATGCGCAAGGTCTTTACTTGTTCTGTCACGTGATATTCTCTTAACTAGTTTAATGATACTTCGCTCCTCTTCTAACTCTTCTGAGGTATGCTATGTCCTTTGTGATTTTCAGGCTGGTCATCTTCTTCTTGTGAAGCCATATATGGTTGCTGTTCAGAGCAATAATGTATCTGCTGTGAATGAGGCTTTGAATCAAATTTATGTAGAGGAGGAAGACTATGAGAGGTTGCGTGAGTCAATTGATTTACATGACAACTTTGATCAGATTGGCCTTGCACAGAAGGTAATATGCTTGTTTTTGTGTGTCTCCTTTTTATATGATTAAGAAAATAAGTATGTGACCACACCTGATGTTTGAGCAGATTGAGAAACATGAGCTTCTTGAAATGAGGCGTGTTGCTGCATACATTTACAAGAAGGCAGGAAGATGGAAGCAGTCCATTGCCTTGTCTAAGAAAGACAACCTTTACAAAGATGCCATGGAAACAGCATCACAATCTGGTGATCGTGAATTAGCAGAGGAGTTGCTTGTTTATTTCATTGAACAGGTACCTATAACATTCTAATCCATTGTTCACCAAGATTGAATTGGTAGGATGCTTAATAGGCATAGTGAATTGGTTAATTTGAAGACATAGGTCCACTTGGGCTGTCAGGGAGTTGCTTTATTTTTTCTTCTACACAGTATATTGTGACCTTATTTGATATTTGATGCTTGCGATGAGTGGCACCAACCCTGGTGTTAATGGAGAGGCACACGGTAGTCACCAACATTTTTCTGGTTGATGAATCCTGTTGTAATGCTCCCTTTAACTGGCTTCACAGTATGGAGCTTCTTAAGTTGAGCTTGGCATAGCGAATGGCTAGTATTTATTTGTGATGTTTAATATGGATTGTTTCTAGTGTCAAACACTTGGGTTACTTCCATCTTTGAAGGGGGGTTTTTTTTTTAATCTGTTTTAATTTATGCAAATCACTGTTGTGCAGGGCAAGAAGGAATGTTTTGCATCATGCCTCTTTGTGTGCTATGATTTGATTCGGTCAGATGTTGCTCTTGAACTTGCCTGGATGAACAATATGGTTGACTTTGCTTTCCCATATTTGCTGCAGGTGATCTCTTAGTTTTATTGAAGTTATATATTTACTATGAAGGACATAGTCTTACAATGCCAGTTGGCTGTGCTATTTAGTATGATAAATTCTTGTGTATGATATTTTGCTTATCTTTATCTCCTTGCAGTTCATCCGCGAATACACTGGCAAAGTTGATGAACTTGTGAAAGACAAAATTGAGGCTCAAAAGGAGGTCAAGGCTAAAGAACAGGAGGAGAAAGATGTGATTGCTCAGCAGGTAATTTGTTGTCAACATGATTTTGTTGCTTAATAATAAGACTTCCTGAGGAGATTTGGTGTGCTAGTGGCACCTATTTGATTTGGCAGAAAATAGGCTGTCCTAGTTGTTGTACATACCTGCCTTTAGCCAGATATTCTTTACTTCATCATCTAGAGTAATTTATTACTGAACAGAATGCTAATGAATTGATGTGATGTGTTGCAGAACATGTATGCTCAACTGCTTCCACTTGCTTTACCCGCACCACCAATGCCAGGCATGGGTGGACCAACAATGGGCGGAGGTTTTGCTCCACCACCACCTATGGGCGGAATGGGCATGCCTCCAATGCCACCTTTTGGTATGCCTCCAATGGGCAATTATTAAATAGACGGGCACCCGATTTTGTAGAATTTAGCTGTGAATTCAAGTTGCTTATAAAAGAGAAGCAAGCTAGCAGTTGGGGCTTTCCATTTGGTGGTGTTGAATTACTGGGCTTCAGCACCTTTGTTCCTTTTCTTTTTCGTGTTTGTTTTGGTGGAATGAAAAGGTGTAGTTGGAATAATGCCATTTTTATGTTTTCTCCCTTTAGTTGTGTGGATATGTGTTGTAATATTCTTTTGGTAGGAGAGGCATTTTTTGGCTGCCGATACAGGGCCAGCCGAGGATTTCCTTTTCATCTGTATTTTTTTTTGTTTCTTCCTCGCAGTCTAGGAACTTGCCAAGTATAGTACGAAATGTTTTATACCAATAACAATGCTCCAGCTTTTATCTATTATTTGCTCCTTTTACTTTAATGATACCATTTCCCTCTTTTAGATATTTGATTTTGATGCTTTACTTCACCGTTTTTTGACTTTTGATGTTAGTAGTGGGGAAGGCTATCTGGTTTCATCTGCGCATGTGATGACCATTTTTGAGTGCTTGTCGACTATCTTGTATCTCTATTTTATATGCTAGTGTAATGCAGCGCTACACTTGTCATTCTTACATGTTTTATTAGATGAAATATCTTGCGGCTAGATTGACCAAAATATATATATATATATATATATATATATCTCGTGCAGCTGACCTACCCACCATTGTCTTGCTTTTTTTTTTGGTTTATTAAAATCAAATTACTTTTGTTGCATCTGTTCATTGTGATTTGTGAATAGTTTCTGGTATTTTTCATTTCCAAGTAGTGAAAGCCGTTGTCTTGTCGCAAAAGATTGGCGACATAAATTTAAGTGAAAAAAGCCGATGTTCAGAACATATATGTTTTATTTGGCGAAAGTATGGACATATATATTGATTCAGTAGAATGATTGAAACATATGTTTTATTTATTTATTTTCAATCCTACTTTTGCCTCTTCACGTTTTATTTACCATGTCCGGATACAAAATAAAACAATAACTATTTTGGGAAAAAATAAAATAAAATATTTAATTTTTAATAAGTGACAAATTAAAAATAATAAGTAGCAAACTTCCTAAGACTCATTGAATGCCTAGAAAATACAACCAACGCCAAGGTTGTTTTTGTTTGAATGACTCTCCAGTTTGAAATTCGTTGTTGACAAATTTTTGTGACTTGATTAAAATTTTTTTGTCTAAACACTTCTCAGAGTTTTAAATTAGTTGAATTGTTTTAAATTAGTGGTTGGAAGACTCCTATTTGATTGGAAAAAAACACAATAAAATATAAGTGAATGTTTATTTTTTTTATTTTGTTTATTTAATTTATAAACGTACAAAATAATTTTTTAAAATTTTTTCTTGAATTTTAAAAATTTTACAATCAAATGATATACATTTAAAAAAATCACTAATTTTATTTGTTAATATAAATAGTAAATTGATAATTGATCCAAAATTTAATTTTAACGGTTGAATAAAAATTTTATTCATTAATTATTGTGTAAATTTAAAAATTAAAATCGATGAATAAAATTAATTTTTTTTATTCAATTGTTAAAATCAAATTTTAAGTTCAATTATCAATTTACTATTTATATTAACGTATAAAATTGATCATTTTTTTAAAATATATATCATTTGATTGTAATATTTTTAAAATTAAGAAAATTTAAAAAATTATTATACATTAAAAATTTTTAAATTTTATAATTAAGTTATATATATATATATAATTGTCAATTTTATTTATTAATTAATTTTTAAAATTTAAAAAATTTAATTATCCTAAAAAAGAGTTATAAAACTTAATTACACACTAAATTTCAATTTAATTTAATTTAATTTTATAAAAAAATTTCAATTTAACCAAAAATGGAAAAATTCCTTGTTCAAAAAAAAAAAAAAAAAAAAAGCCCGAAAGCGAGGAAACGTTGAAAAAGAAGACGAGGAGGAGGTGTACGTGTTCAATCTTTTGATAATTTTATCACATCACCATTGAACTCAAGCTATCTTTTTCTCTCTGTCGCCAGTCCTTTCTCTACACTAACAATAACATGGAGAATATAATTTTTCTTTTTATTATACCTATTCTCACTGCTATTCTAACCTTACTTTCAACCTTCGTTTCTCAAATAATCAATGCCAGACGTTACAGAAAACAAGCTGTTGGTTTCTTTCACCCTTTCACAAACGATGGTGGCGGGGGCGAAAGAGTTCTCTGGTGCGCTGTTAAAGCTATTCAAGAAGAAAGCTCTGATCTTGACTGTGTAATTTACACTGGTGATCATGATGCTTCTCCTCAATCTTTGGCTTCTCGTGCT
>CATIWK010044699.1:0-12600 GCA_949634005.1 Mallotus japonicus | reverse complement strand
AACACAAAATAACCTAACACTTTTAGCTTAACACTTGCCCATTTACTTAGAAAATTGATAGAAAACAAAATCAATTCTTCAGCTTATTCAAAAACACCGTCAACCTTCTCTGTACATACAACATTTCTTTTTTTTTTTTTTTTTTGAAATAGAAGGATACTTCATTAACATTGATCAAAAGACAAACTCTCCTCAACAGACTCGTTGTAAACCAAGATCCATACACCACCTGATAGCTTCCCGCAAGCCCAAGCACACCGCTTCATTAGTTAACAAAGGACCAGGTACCAAAAACCATTTACCCAGAAGCACAGACCCGGAATCATCACGAAGAAGAATACCAACACCAATACGTGACCCATCCACAGATTGCGCGATGTTTAAGCTGCATTTAACAAAACCAACATCCGGCTTCTTCCATCTAGTCTCTGTACAAATAGCAGCTGAACCCAAATGATGATTATGCAAGGTTTGGCGAGCTGAAACCCAAGCTTCCCGAAACTCCATAGCTTGTTGCACCGTCTGTGAAAAAGTAAGACATGTTTTCTCCCAAAGTTTTTTATTTCTTTGAGCCCAAATGTTCCAAAGAATCATGGCTAACTTCACCAACATATTGCTCGATGAAACTTTCAGAGAAAACAATAACCATTCTTGAAATTCAAAAAATTAACCAAAATTAAAGTCCATTCCAGCATTATCCCAACATGCTTTGGCGAAAGGACAATCACAGAAGAGGTGCCAGAAATGCTCCACATCACAATTACAAAAGACACAAGCTAGAGGAGTAGAGATACCTCTAGATACCAGTTTCGTACGAATTAGTAAACAACCATCACATAGTCTCTAAAGAAAAGTCTTCACCTTCGGTGGGATTACAAGTTTCCACAGTTGATTCCATCCACTTTGATCAACCAAAGAAGAAGAAGACCACTTTTGCTCTATAGAATTGAACAAATCATATTAGCCACCGAACTTGGAAATAACTCATGCACACAGTGAACATTCCAACGACCAGATGCTAAAAGGAGATCACTAACTTTCAAATTTAAATTAATGTCATCACTACTGGGAGGTGCACGAAAGTCAAGCTGGCCTCTATGAGTCATGCTTATGCCCACATCTAAATTCTTCACCACCGCCCCTCCATCATCTTTTCGCTACCTTTGACACTGTTTTTGCTGATTGCAAATGCCCACAAGTTTTCTCTCACTGGTGATATAAGGTTGTATCCTAATGCACCGTTTTGCAGAGAGCCTGAAACGTAGAGAAAGGCACTGCAACTGTGAGTGAGCTGAGCTTCAAATAAAGAGAGTCGTCTTCTTCAGATCAAAATGTAGTGCAATATGGATTTGTATTTATTTATACGAGCGTTTCTTTCTCACCACCTACAAATCAAAATAAAAAAAAAAATTCATAACTGAATCTAAAGACAAACACATAGTCTGATGATGAGAATGAGAAACAATAATGACAATTCTAAGCTTGTGATTCTTTTTCTTCACCATAAACGAAATTGAACCATCACTAGTAAGAGTAGAAGCAACAGAAGGAGAAGATTTTGAGCTGGTAGAAGACATGAAACTCAACATCTCCTCATCATTCTCCTTTTCATTGTATCCTTTGCTTCTCTGTTTAATGGAGCTTGATCTATTAAATCTGATGACATCAAAAAGAAAATGAAACTTAATTAAATGATCAGATTGAGGAGAAATTAATTTGAAGTAAAAAAAAAATACACGAAGGTGTTGGAGAATAATAATGATACTAAGGAATGGTATTGGAGAAAAGGAACATATTGAGTGCAAGGTCGAGGTTTGATTGTGCAAGGAGTGTGGTTTCGACGTCGGCCAAAGTGAACCTAGGTTTAAGATTTTGGGTCTATATTTCAAATTAGGTCTCATGTGGGGTTTGGGTTCAGGTTCTAATTGGTGGATTAGGATGTAAGTATGCTCTGGTGGTAAGGATTGAGAGTATTGAGCAGATAGGTTTTCTATTAAGAGGAAAAAGAAATGATGAAGATGATGGAGACGAAAATAGGAGAATGGTTCCTGTGTTTTTTTTTTCAGTAATTGATGTTTGTGGAAGAGAATGGACTAAGGGCATTTTTGACAAATTAAATGTCCTCTATAGGTGGCATATGAAGTGTCAATTCACATAAAAAAAGTGGGTCCCACTAATGCTTAGTCAGCATTCAGACCACCACTCACCGGCTGAAGCACCACTTTGATACAAAATTTCTAAGTTCAGACACCTAATAATTAAAAAAAAAAAGTCCAGACACCAAAATAGCAAAATTGAAAAAGTCCAGACACTAATTGTGCAATTTTTCCTTAATTTTATTAAAAGTACATATATATTTTTAATAAATATAATAATAATAATAATTGAATAAATAAAATAAACAAAATAGAAAATAGTTGAAAAAGATATTTTAATTAAAATAAAAGACAAGAAAAGGAAAGTAATGTTTTAATTGTTGGAGATGTTCGGCCTAAAAAATATTAAGAATCGGCCCAAGCACCTTTTGAATGTTTAAATGGGTTCATGTGAGCCTGATTACAATTTCACAGAAAATTGGTAAAAGAATGATGAGTTTTATCATCAGCTCAGGGTGGTGACAGGGGTAGGAAACAGGTTCGAGTCCCTTTTAATCTGCAAGAAGTGAATCAAGCAGGAGGTTGGCCTCGCCGGGAAGCCTTGATCACTAGGATTTGGACAAAAAAGACACCGGATCTTTGAGAGAAAATGAACTTATAATATATTAGAATTTGTGTAGAAAATGTGTAGAGCCTCACAAGTATTAAAGCTCAACCTTTTATAGGCTCTATAGCCCAACTACATATGGAAATAAAATCAAGAGAAGACTTACCTATTTAAGCTAAGGAAATAAATCAAAATAAATCCTTCCTAATCGGGTAATTAACTTTCCTAATTCGATATTAGGCAAGTTTTCTCAATTATCTTAAATGAAGGCATGAACATCTCTTTCCAAAAGATGAACCTTGACCGATCATCTACAACGTTTCCGAAACGTCAAGTGGGCTTAATAATGTGGAGTTGGACCTTTGCTAAAATCCTATCATCTGGAGTGGGCCGTTTGGACCGGTACAAACAATGCCCCCCAGGATCAGTGTCTGAGGCCCTAATTCTGTCTTTACTCAAGCCTAAAGCCCATTAAAGATGATCTGGCCTAACGCGCCCAGACTGTAACTCCTAATTTCTTACCGCCTGAATAAGGGTATTTTGGTCACTCATCATGCCTTTTCAACTGCCCGAAATCACGCCTATAAAAGGGGAGAGGTCTCAATCATTTAACCCATTTACTGTTTAGAAATTCTCTCTCTCTCTCTCTCATCAGAGCTTCTCTCTCTAGCACTCAGCGCTCCAATTTTTAGCTTCCGGGAATTCTCACAAAGGTATGTCTTCTGCCCCTTTCTCTTTACATCATGTTTGATCGGTCCATTACACCTCTGACCTATTCCATTTACAGCCTATAGCTTCGAATCTTAATAGGGAAGTAAAAGAAAGTAGCATCTTCACCAATCGACAATAAGGCCTATTCCCTTGCTCTTTTGGAAAGGGCAAACACCATCGTTGAGGCCTTAACTGCTACATTAGAGGTACTATTCAGATATCCTGACTGTCCTAGTAACATTATCTTAGGCCCTATTCTTGTTGAGGACGATAAGTGGGTAGATGAACTTATTCCTGTTGCTAGGAAAAATGATCCTCCTAGGTTCAATCGGCCCAATGATATGCTACTATAGAATAAGAATATTCCTATTAGGTCTTGGTCGAATCCTTCAAGGGAATATTTATTTTGGCATACTCATATGGAAGCCGCATTTTCTTCTTTATGGAGAGAAATAGGTATTTACGACATGCTTCTATTCTCGAGAACCAAAGTACCTATAGACAAACCTTTGCTATCGGCCTTGTCACTTTTCTAGTCGCAGTCTAGTAATGCTTTTATGTTTAGAGGATGTTTAATGACAATCACGTTACTAGATCTGGCCGCTCTATTCTGCCTTCATCCTTTTGGTGAGGAGATCAGTCCCAGGCTCAAGGCCGATTCATCCAAATATAATCTCTCTTTCAAAAAAGAACATGTAAGTTATGGACCATTCATCACTATGAACATTAAGTCTACCCTTACCCCTGATAAGACCAAACATGTTTCCTTCCTGTTATATTGGCTTTGCTGATTTGTAGGTTGCCCTAACTCCATAAAAGTAACTAAGGAATTCTTGCCCTTAGCTATAGCTTTAGCCGATGGACGGAGATTAGCATTTGGCCTTTTTATCTTGAGCCAATTTTATAGAGGCATGCACCATTTAGTGCCCGACAAGGATAGAGATGACTTCAAATCGGGGCCTGGGCCGATATAGATTACTTAAATCTAGTTTAGGGCATATTTCCAAGATATCATGAGTTGGCCATCAAAACCAGCTTTTAAGTCCGTAGGCTGCTACGCTCCTTGGGTGTCATCCTTTGAGTGCAAATACTCTTAATTTTGAGAGTTCTTCCATTTCTTATACAGCACTCAAGATCGGCAAGACACATTGTATTGTCTGTTTATACCGACTAGTTTTGGCCCTTCATGGCTGTTTGAAGATTTTTATAATCAAAATCCTCTACCAGAATCCGTATCGGCCTGGGAAAGTGTTCTCATTGCTAGAGATTTACCCTTCGGACTAGACCTGGATCCCAAGAACAACAAGTGTGGTATTAAAACTTATAATCCCACTTTGTTGCTAGGCAGTTTAGACTCTCTCAATCTCTTCCTTGCCTGATTCTCTTTTCGTGCAACTCTCCATTTTTTAGCAGACACATTTATGGGGAAATGAAGTTCTATAAAAGGCTTGCCAAGGTCTATGAGGCCCTTAAGAAGAATTTGCATTTGTGCCCTTTATCGGTCAACCCTGTAAAAATGCATATGTTCACTGTCTTTTGGGATACATTTTGTTTCAAACACTTCTGCGTATCATCTAATGAAGTAATGAGCATTCAGAAGTGGGAACTGACTAACGATTGGGCTTCTTCTTCCTTACAGGGTCAAACCAAGACAAGACGTGAGTTTATCCACGAAATTCGCTTTTTCGAATCTTTTTTCCAATGCAAGTACAACTATCGTGATCAAGATAAAATGCGAAGGAGGATAGAGAAAGTGAAGGCCGAATTGCTCTAGGAGTATAAGCTCGGTGCTTATGCTATTTATTTGCAAACTTACACCGACTTCCCCAAAATAACCGATCTTGATGTATGTGCATGCTCTTACATTAATCGGTCTCCCGAAATTCCCACAGCACCTTTTAGCATTGTTGGCCCTGTTGTTTCTAAACTCAGGCCACGAAGCAAGGTCAGCTGAACTGGTAGTTCGAGGGTGACCCTTCTACTGTGCTAGTGAATATTCGACCACCATCCTCCTTCGCTCATCCTTTCATCGATCGGACAGGTGGTTGCCTTGACCTAGTTTCTTTTCACCCTTATGAATTTATTTTTTACTTTGTCTTTTACAGAAGCTATAGAGAAGCCGATTGAGGTCCCAGATGATTAGCCCAAAACAAAGAAGGCCAAGACCCATCATCGGTTTAAAAAAAACACTTCTAAATCGACCTCAAAGAAGACTAAGGCTTTGGAGGTTAAAGACCTTACTATTCCGGCTGTCTAGGATCCCATTCAGGTGGAATCGGTCAGCAAAGGCATTCACAATCCCATTCCAATAGAATCGACCAGTAAAGATAGCCGATTAATTCCAATGACTTCCCCTATCAAGGAAAGTACGTCTAAACTCTCCTTTGAGGTGTCTCCTACGCCTGCCAAAGAAGGCACATCTAAGATACCTTTCGAGGAATCGCTGAATCCCAGTCCAATCAAACCTGCCTCCTCTGGACATACACCCTCTGTTGCTCGGCTTGATGACCAAGTAAGTTTTTTTTTTTCAAGGTCAGTCTCTTACCCACTAATTTCCAGGCATCCCTGCTGAACATGGTCAACAACCTAGAGTCTCAATTCCAAGACTCTGAAGGCAAACGTGGTGATGAAGATGAAACATCCTCTGAGAATGAGCTGACTGATCCACCAACAGATACAGTTGCAGATTCTGAAGATTAACTAACAAAAGAAGTCAAGGAGAAGCTCAAGGATCTGGTGGACCTTGTAAAGAAACCAGCCTTCTTCTTTTTGGACGAAGAGAGCCAGCACAAAGCCAAGGGTCTTCTGAACTTTCTTCATGAGAATGCACACCAATGCCCAGACATGACTGTCGGCCAAAAGTACTGTAATTCCACAAGTGCCAAGAGGGGAGTGAATTGGCTTTTTGAACTAAATGGGTAATTTTCGTTTTACACTCACAAAGCAAACAAAAATAGAGTAAGGGTTGAATTAAATAAGGATAAGAGCAAGAAAAAACACCAAGAATTTATAGAGGTTCGTCCCTTAAAGCCTACCCATCTCCTCAATCATAAGTTGAGAGTTTCAATCCACTATCAATCTACTTTAAGGTGTAGATCAAACCTTTATAAGCTTAAATCAAGCTACCCAAGTGTTTTCCCAAGGCTCACACTCAAACCTAAGTATTTTCATAACGCTCACACTAAAACCCACTTACTAAGAACAATCCTCTTAGCTTACAAGTGATTAAAACCCTAACCCAACTCACTTAATCCCACTATTGAGCTATTGAATGAAGGAATTAAACACTCACCAACCCACACGCAAGAACACTCTTGAGATAGAAATAAATTACAAGAATAAAGATGAAAATCTTGGGTGGTTAAAGATGAAAATCAAGAGTAAATAATCAAAGATAGCTCTAAATATGTTTGCTCAACTTCATTCAGTCGTTCCAGCTATGTTCTTAGTAGTATATATACCCTATAAGAGAAAAAGAGCCATTGGAGGTACATCTAAAGAAAATAGAGCCGCTAGAAATCATCCAGAAAAAATGCCTAGTACGTGTGTCATCACTCATGAAAAGTCGTCATCACTCATGACAATCAGGCGCCAAGATAAAATTTGAAATCGCACGTTTTTCATGACTTTAGTCGCTCATGACACTAGTGATGACAACTCTCGAGAACTTCTAGAATTGATCGTCATCACTCATGAAAAATTTTGTCATCACTCATGAAAAGCCTTCTATTTTGTTAAATTTTTACGACTTGGTTTTTTTTATTTTTTCTCTAAAAATTTTTCTGATGGCTGGTAAATACTTGTTATCACTTGTAATGAAGAATTCTATCATAGTTGACCAAATTTGACTTTCCATTTTTGACGAAAAATTTGATCTTCGATTTCAGCTCAGTCGTCGCTAGGGGTGTAACCGAGTCAAGCCGGCTTGCGAGCTACTCGGGATTGACTCGGAAAAAACTCAAAATCAACTCAACTATTACCGAGTCGAGCTCGAGGTCGAACTTGAGCTCGAGCTACTCTAGTAGACTATCGAGTCGAGCTCGAGTCTTCATAATACTCGACTCGGTGAGCTCGCAAGCCTATTCGAGCTTTGATATATTTGCGAGTTTACCACCCCTATATTTTATAAATATTGACTACTTTACCCTAACTAGTAACTATAAAAGTAACCTTATATTTTATAAATATTTACTACTTTACCATAACTATAAAAGTAAACTAAACTAAAAAAAACCCTAGTTGTAAGCTGCCGTCACTTCCTTTCTTCTTTGTCAAATTTTGCTTCAAGTCTTCAAGCTAAAATAATTTTCTTCTTTGTCAAAAAAAAAAAAATTTACAGGCTAAAATTTCCAGTCTTCAACGAGAAAGATTTGATCAGGTAATTGTTAATTTTTATTTGTTTGCTTTTGATTTTTTTTTATATTTGATCAGTCTTCAACCATATGCATTCATGATTAAAAATTGTTAATTTTTATTTGTTTGCTTTTGATTTTTTTTTTTCAAGTTTTGCAAGAATGACAATATAAGTTTTCTGTTATGAACTCATTTTATTTGTGATATTCTTGGAACTATATAGCATGGACTACGAAACCAAGAATTTTTTGTATGAGATTTTTGTTATATCCAAGCAAGCTATAGAAATAGGTTTAGGTAGAGTAGTGTTTATTTGCGTGAATTTGGCATTATAATTTACTTTGGATTCTTTATAAAAAAAAACCAGTTGCAATAATTCATCTGATGTTTGTAACCTTAGTAATACAGATAAGTTACTTCAACAACCTCCTATGTGGGGCTGATAATTATTTCTCATTGATGACTCTGTGTCATGTGGCAAATGTTAATTGTTAACCATTCTTGATTCTTGGAGATGACTGTGTAATATGGTCCACAAGCTATGGAAATGGATTGTCATGTGTTACTTGTATGTTAAATTTGTCATTAATATTGCTATTTATATCTTAAAATCACAAGAAAAATTTTTAGGAATTCTGTGATGAAAAGGAAACTGAATAGGAAAACCAAGAAATTAAGACAAATAATATCACTAATGCCTATCTCTGTAGCTGCTTGTGATGTGTCTGACAATGATATTCAATGCAGCTTCAAATAAGTTTTATTTTGTGTTCTATGATTGTTTGTTTTATAGTTTTTTTTGTACTTTTTTTGTTATGTAAATAAATGCAAGAAATAGATTTTATTAAATAAATACTGTATGATAAGTTTATTTTCCCATATTGAAAACTAATTTGGTGTTGTAAATAAATACTTTATGCTGTTACAAAAATTTACTAACTATATTTTACAAACAATTTTTTTTTTCAGATATGTCTTCCTCTACACCTGAAGTTTCCTCTACCCAAGTTGATGTACCTTTGGGGCAAAATTTATCTTGTGATCAACTTGGTTCAAATCATGATCCAAGTGCAACGCCTAGTACTACAGAACCATGAGAGTTTTTGTTGCTTACAGAACCATTTTTTTTTAGGTTAGTCATCTTTGATTTGCAAAATGGACCAAGAATCGTGAAGGATGTCAAGTTAAAATGCAGAAAATATTGGAGACTAGCAATTTTTCATTCTATTTTACTGTTATTATTAATAAATAGTACAATTTTATTTATCTTTTAGTTGTAAGTTACAATTTGTTGGATTATTACTTTAAATTTGAAATCTATTGAGCTTATTTGAACTTCATAAATCTTATTATTTGAGCATGAATTACAAAATATTAAAAATTATACATATGTTATCGAGTCGAGCTCGAGTTTGTTCAATCTTCTATCGAGTCAAGCTCGAGTTTTGAAAAGGAAGCTCGATCGAGTTTGAGTCGAGTTTCGAGCTTCGAGTTTTAATATCAAGTCGAGCTCGAGCCTAGCATTGTGTCGACTCAACTCGACTCGATTACACCCCTAGTCATCGCTCATGATAAGTTTGTCACCACTGTTGACAGGTCTGCGGACTTGGAAATTTAACAACTTGACTTTTCATTACTTATGTCCGAATATGAATTTTGCAATATTAATCCACCTGAATATAAACACTTAAACACACGGATTAAATATAATTTTACTTAATTACTTGTGACCATAAAAAAAAGATTATTTTACCCCTCAAGGTTCAACAATCTCCCCCTTTTTGATAGTAACAAATAATTATGTAAAATTAAGCTAAAATTGGAAGGAAATACTCCCCCATAAAATAAGCCTAAAATTAAACTTGCAAAAAATCATTAAACAAGTCCATTTTGCATATTTGAGCAACAAAGCAATGAATAATTTGAGCAACTCTCAACCATCAAGAAAAATATATCCAAAGAAGATATATTCATCAATCCCAAAAAAAAATGCTTCCCCTTTGCAATAACCACATTGAACAAATTCAATTTCCAAAAGTAAACATATACCTTTCTCCCCCCATGTTTAAAATCCTTCTCCCCAAACACAAAACACAACATATCACATATTTTACATTTTCTCCCCCTTTGTTACTATCATAAACAACAAGAGAGAGAGTTCTAAAAAGAAAGGTCCGTGGAATGCAAGATGTAAAATCAAACAAATATAAATCATAATTGCAGAATCATAACCTGCAAAATATGATTTACCACAAATCATGCATTACCAAATGATACCAAATGTTGCTATTTATAGATCACACCCGACCTATATCACCCAACAATTTCAGCCAATCACACAATATCCAAAATATACTAACCATAAAAAAAAATTCAATTATTAAAAGTCCACTTAATCAAATATTCACATGACATGATATTCACAATACCATTCACAATACAAAATATCCAAAATATTAGCCTTAAGCCTTTTTCTCCCCCATTGACATTATAAAAAAAAAAAATAATCAAGCAAGGGGGGAAAGTTCCTGTTCAAGACAACAAAAACAAAAGCATCAAGAGAATATTAAATACATCCCAATAGGTTAAGGGCTACAACCATTTCAAGTTCTTACAAAGACTTGAAAACCAAAAAACATTAAACCCAAAAAAAAAAATTATGAAATGAGATGCATGATGCAAAAACCTCACCTCTTTCTTTTTTGCTCTTTGGTCTGAAGCAAGGAGAATAATGGATCACGTGGGTCCTTCTTGGCTGTAATCTTCATTTTTTGGACCCATCTTTGTCAGCTCTTTAGTGGTTGCCATGGCGACAGCCACTATTCATATGGGGACCAAGAGTGATGTCTCCAATATCTTCAAATCTCACTCAAGATGAAATGAAATGATTGATGATTGATAATAAGAAATGCAATTGGAAGTGAAAATCATTTTTTCATGATGAAGTTTTGAAGAGAAAGAGAATAAGTTAAAATAGAGAAGAGAAGGAAGTGGGTGGCTGCTTGGGAGAAGAAGAGATAAAACCCTAGGTTTTAAAAAGTGCTTTAAATACCATATGTTTAACCCCAAGCACGTCACAGGTGGTGAAGAAAATGTCATGACTAATGAAAAATTAATTTTTTACCATAGTTAGAGCTAATGTAATCATGATTGATTACACAGACAGTCATGATCACGATTAAGCTAAAAAATATGATAAAAATAATTTAAATAATTATGCGACAGTCTGTCCAAAAAAAAAATTACTTGAATACATTAAAGACCGAGTGCAGAAGAATCATAACTGGTGATGAGATTTTTCATAATCATGAAAGTTAATTTATCAAAAATATTTTTAAGTAAAACATGAATTGTTTTTAACAAGAAATGAATTGTCACAGATAATAACAGAAGTGTCATGATCATGAATTAAAATCAGAATTTTCAAAAAGCAAGCTTTTGAACTTGGGTTGAGCTTCATCAAACACATTAGGGACTAATTTAATATAGCATCATAATCAATCAAAGTTCAAAGATATAACAAATTAACCACTCAAGGTTCAAACAATTGATTATAATGACACAAGCAAACATATAACATAATGAGTTACCATCCAAATGAGAGAAGAGGTTGGCCTTCCTGGTCATGTGCCTTGAACATCCACCATTTAGATCCTACTTTGCTTTGCATATTATGGATTCCAAGCACACCTACAAGAAAATACTTCATCGCACTTTAGGTACCCAAATGTACTTGGGTCCTTGGGGGTTAGCATTAAAAGATTTATCATTTGAGTAACCCAAATGAGTCTTTCTAATATAACATCTAGAATTTTTGTGCCCCATCACACCATAATAATGACATCTAAAATTTTGTGCATGCTCTTTCATTTTAAAACTATGAAAACCATGAGAATGAGCATGATTGTACTTCCTAGGCATAGGTCTTCTTGAGCCATTTGCTCTAGATTTGTTAGTCTTATTTCCATTAGACCTTTAGGTCCATTAGTTTTAAGACTAGGTCTTTGATAAACCTTAGTAATAGGAGTACTAGGATTTGCATTCTTTAAGGAACTAGCATGAGCATTTTTTAAACCAATTCCATTCTTAGATTTCAAAGGAGTGGAAGACATAGGAATCATGCCATCAAGTTCTTTTCCTTTGTTGAATCTAGAAGTGGACTCCTTGAGATTACCATTTTCTTTTTCTAAAAATATATTTTGTTCAATAAGCTTTGCATTTACATTAGCAATCTCAATTTTCTTAGAATTACTTTCATTCAATGAATTGGTTAACTCTTCATTAGAGGACCTTGATTTCTTAAGTTCTTCTTCTAGAGTTTTTACCATTTCTTTGAGTGAATTAATTCTAGACAAGTATTTATCACATTTGTGCACCAATTTTTCACAAGCAAGTAACAATTCATCATTGGATTCAAAGTCTAGAGTTACCTCATCATTTGAAGGTTCCTCCAAGGCCATGAAGCAAAGATTGGCAACTTCCTTATCGGTGTCATCTTCACTAGATTCACTAGAATCATCCCAAGTTGCTTTAAGTGCTTGCTTCTTTTCCTTCTTGTATTTCTTATTTTTCTTGAAGGATTTCTTTAACTTTGGGCACTCGGGTTTAATGTGACCCGGTTTGTTGTATCCATAGCAAATCACTTGATTCTTGTTGCTTGAGTCTTGCTTGTTGAATCCTCTTCTCTTCTTCTTGATGAGATCTTTTACTTTTCTTAAAATTATAGCATACTCATCTTCATTTTCACTTGAGTCACTATCACTAGTGTCTCTACTTGCCTTGAAAGCAATGCTTTTGTTATTCTTGGCCATCTCTTCCTCTACCACTTGATTC
>CATIWK010044675.1:0-11712 GCA_949634005.1 Mallotus japonicus | reverse complement strand
TTTTAAAAAAATTATACAATAATATTTATATTTTAAAATTTATTTTTAAATAATTTAAATAAATATTTTTAATAATATATAAATTAAAGACAAAAAATTATTATGTATTGATATATATATTTTTAAATAATTTGCATAACTAAAAATTATTATAAAAAGTATATGGAATTATATTTACAAATAAATTATACCCTTAATGGTCATCTGACATACAAACAACAACAACTAATAAAATTTTACCAAACACTTCATATTTATCAGGTAACAGCTATCAGCTATCCACTATCAACAACCGCTATCAGCTATCAACTGCTGTAAACAGTTAGACCAAACAGACTCTAAGTTTGATGTATATTAAAATGTATGAATTGTACTATGCAAGTAGGTTATATACATATATATATATATATATTACCATTTACAATAAAAAATAGTAACTCTTAATATTCATAAATAAATAAAATAAAATTTAAAATTATTAAGAATATTAATTTATAAAAACAATTATAAATGAATATTAATAAAATATAATTATGATTGGTATAAATTATTTTTCATCTTGATCCAATGGCCAAAGAGCTACCAAAGACATTTAATAACTTGCATTCAAATTGCCCTCCTTTGTAGTTTAATAACTTAAGTGATGGATAGTATAAAGTGAGATCATAAATTCGATCTCGTATTCCCCTTGACCTCCCAATTGTTAAAAAAAAAAAAAAACTCGCATTCAATTTTTTTATTTTTATCCTCCTTATAATAGTATTGGGTAGCACAGTGTTAAAAATTAGAAAAAACGTTATAATCCAATAGCAACTATTTGTAAATTTTTTAAAATTTCAAAAAACACCTAATTATCACCAAATCAATTTCATCCAATGGCTAAAAAATATGCCCACAACTATCAATGAAATTCATCCAACGACTCAAAACAATATATCCCACAAAATATAAAATGGAACCTATCATAGACAAATATTACTGATGAAACAATTTTTTAATGAAACAAAATTTTTTAAAAAACATGTGTTAAGAATGTCCATCACAAAGTGTGGAAGCACATCTCTTGTTGTGGGGCCCAATTTTCCGACCGTGATGATGATTATTACTCAAACCGTAATTTTTCACTTTTCAAAGGTTAAAAGTAAAAAAAGAAAAAATAAGAATTATTTAGATTATTACACTATAAATAATTTTAGTATTATTATTATTTTTTTCAAAGTGTCGATATTCATAAAAAGAGAAAAAGAAAAAAACTCTTCTTATTTACTTTAATTAATGATATATTTTTTAATTTATTTGTTTTATATTTACATATATTAATATTTTTTAATCTTTTTCTTTTACTTTGCCTTGTTGCTTGCTAGTTTCCAAATCAATTTCTTCGATTTGTTGATCTGCTTCTCTCGATCTTTCCTTTCAATGGCCACTAAAGATCCTACAGACAAAGAGAGAGCAGTGAGAGAAAGCAAAAGAAAAAGAGAAGCAAAGTGAGAATTTGAGAGTCAAATTGTGTATTCTGTGCATCATTTATTTATCATTTTTTTTGAAAAAAAAAAAAGGTTTTCATAGCTAAAGATTTGAACTTTAGAATTGTTTTGGGTGTTGGGATTTGAGTGTTGCACTGGGTGTGGTTTGATTTGTTCGGATTTGATATGGGTGGGTGTTTTCCTTGTTTTGGATCATCAAACAAGGAGGGTAGTGATGGTGGTGCTATCAAAGAAGTGGCCAAGAAGGATTCAGTGAAAGAAGCTTCAGTTGCTCAGTCTCACCATGTTGGAAGAGTTAGCTCAGGTACAAAGTTAAGTTCTTTTTGGTGAATTATGTAGGGAGCTTGTTTTTTGTAAAGATTATCTATTTTTCTTGTTGAATTATGAGTTTTTGGGTTTTGTTTTGAGTATTTTGTTACTGTGTTTTGGTAAAATTTGCTGCTTTGATCCGTTTCATCTCGGTTTGGTTTGCTTAATTGCTTTTTTTTTAGCTTTGGTGCTACAATTCTTTTATGGATTAGATTGGTGGTCTGTGGAATTCCTTATTTTATTTACATGGTAATGGAAGGTTGCTCAATATTGTTTTAGAGATCTGCACTTAGTTTAAGGAACACTGTTTTGGAGGTTTTTATTACTATGTTTTCTTTTCTATCCTAATTGTCAAAGACAGAATTGGATGTTAGCAGTGGAAAATTTTTAGGGCTTAAATGATTTATTGATAGGCTGGGTCAAATTGTTTGATATTTTGTTTTTTGTTTACAGAATGTCAAATGGGAAAATCTTGGGCTTAGGTTTGCCTGTTGTTTATGGCTATGCTGTGATAGCCAATTAACTTGGTAGGAAAAAAAAAAAGAGCTTGATATTGTCCAACCCTAATAAGAGATTCAATCAACAGTGTCTCACCACTTGCTAGCATTATGCAAGGAAAGGCATTTAACCTCTACCTAGAAGAAATACAAACTCTCTCCTACTATATACATACAATTTTAGTCATTATGTGTTCAATTATGTTTCATAATGGGCTGCTCACATATGCATTTACTTATCCTTCCCCTTCCTCTATTTTATCTAATTCACCTAATCATGCAGACAAATCGAAATTACGAAATGGTTCTGATCTTAAGAAGGAGCCTGTAATTCCAAAAGATGGACCAACTGCTAACATTGCAGCACAAACATTTACATTCAGAGAGCTTGCTGCTGCAACAAAGAACTTCAGACAAGAGTGTCTATTGGGTGAAGGGGGGTTTGGACGGGTCTACAAAGGCCGTCTGGAGAGCACTGGACAGGTGAGACCTACATTATGAGTATCTCATATATTGTGCCTTGACAAGACTTGTATTTGGCATATTTTGCTGTTAGGTTTCCAACTTTTATTTATGTGCTATGTGCCTTTAGTTTCATATGCATTTATTATCAACAATACATATCAAGAAATGATGTTGCCAGGCTTCGATCCTTGTTGGGTAGCTTGTGGCTGAAAGAAATTTGTTTTCTCAGGTAGTTGCTGTAAAGCAGCTTGATCGGAATGGCCTTCAAGGAAACAGAGAATTTCTAGTAGAGGTTCTCATGCTCAGCCTCTTGCATCATCCTAACCTTGTTAATTTGATTGGTTATTGTGCTGATGGGGATCAACGGCTTCTTGTTTATGAGTATATGCCACTGGGATCATTGGAAGATCACTTACACGGTTAGATTGTTCACCTTCTTTGATTTAATATACAATGTTAATGGAATTTCATTGCTTCCAGTTTAATTTTGATCTCTTCACTGGTCAAACTTCTTGCCTTTCCTGTACAGATATTAAAAGTTTGCTAGGTCTATAACTTAGATATTGTACCATACCTTTTATTTCTTTGGTTTCTTCCATATTACATTAATTGTTTACCCTGCAGAAGTTGTGAAATTTGACTCTGCTGTAGGTGCAACTGTATTGCTATTTTAACACACCAACAGCTTTTAGGGATTTGTAGGTCATTTGACCGAATGAGTGTGAGGAATATAATCCAAACTGTGATCATTCCTGTTGATGTTGCTTTCTTACTGGACTTGCCATTTTTTGGATGAACAGCATCTAATCACTATGCCAGTGATAACTTTTCAGTTAAAAAAAATTCCAAATGACTATTGAGTGTTCTTCTTCTCTGTTTGATGAGTGTTCTTGAAACTTGGATGAAGTTATAAGGAAAGATTCGTCTGGCATTAATGTAGAACTTATCATTGTAAAATGTGAAAGCTGCATGAAGTTGTTTCTCTGAACATAATTTGGTCAAATATTTAAGATAGTTCGAGAGGAAAAATCATGAAGTGAAATTGCCATTGATTTGGGCATAAAGATCAATCATTAAAATGATCAAGTGTGGAACAGAAACATTTGGGATAGTGTGGGAATTATTTATTGGTGATGTTTTTTATCTGTAGATATTGGAACCAATGATTGATTGAAAACATTGAAGGAGGAATGCTATAAAGGACGTGTGAAAGAGAGAGATTTGAAGTGTGTGTGGAAAGGGATTCTTGTATATTCTACAACAGCATTTGCAGATGTCCCTGACTGTAATGAGATAATTACAGCAGTAGCAGAAGTTGATGTGACTGATGAGGTCACCTGGCATAGTATTTAAAATGCTACGATTAGTAGTTTAGTTCAAAGGAAGTCGTACGGTGATCTTGCGTAGAGGCTATAATTGTATTTTAAGTAAACCACAGATGAGAAGTCGTACAGTGCTATTACTGGTCAAAATGTGTTAATTTTCAATTCATGTTAGGCACTTCCTCTTAGATTGTGTGAGCGTGTAGTGGTTAGGTAAACCACAGATGAGAACTGCAGTCCTGTGTGTACATTGCTTTTGATTTGTGGGTCATAATCAGCCAATGTTTATCCAGGGAATCATTTACAGAAATGAAGATATAGTTTAGTTTGATGATCCCAATATTTCAGTGTGTCCAATCTTTGTGTATTTACAAGTTTAAGATTGGGCTGCTTGAGGGTGTAGTGCAAGGTTCAGTTGGCACAAGGGCATGTCTTTGAATTGTCTTTATTCTTTACTCTTTTATTGGTGTCAATTTGATCATACCTTGGAACAATTTTTGCTAACACTGTTAACAATGTGTCACATAGCATTTAACTTCATACTTATCATTGAACGTTCAATGAGTTATTCATACTTAAACATTAATTAGAAAATAATTTTGTCTTGCCTTTGAATGATAGTTTGAATGGTTCAATACATGTTCTTTGATAGGAGAACTACTTGGAAAGTTGGAGTTATTAAACCTCTTGCTATGTAATTTCAACATCATAATGCAGCCTAGTTAGATTCTTTAAAAACTGATTGTATCCTTGTGGATGTTAATTATGTTGCATGCCCAAGCTTCTGATTGGTGCTTCACTAGTCTCTTTCTCAATGCTAGGTGACTAAAGCTTCAGCATCTTATACTTATTGATTCTAGCTTTAGAACCCTCAGTTTGAGATACGTGATCTCTTTGTGATGTGGAGGTAATTTTTATCAGATACAAGGAAGTGTTTATTTTAGTCTGAATGAGGTATATCATTCTTACAGGGCCATTTTTTAGTTTCACTATTGACCAACTGCTATCTAAAAAGAGACATTAGACATAATAAGAGAGACCATTACTATTGGGGCAAGAAGACTAGCTATCTTATGTAACACAAATCTTTATAATCAAAGAAGTTCAGTGATGTGCTCTGAGATGTGGATGCTGTAAAGATGGATACTAATATATATGCTATCAAGAGAAGTTAAAGGTGGCCCCTGTTGATTGACAACGTTGAGTAGAAGTTATGTTAGATGATTCTACCATGTGCTGAGATAGCTGGAGAGTTGTTGGTTCTGCTAAAATTGATGTAGGGACTGGATCATTAAAAAGATTCAATTTTAAAATTGTCTATCGCAATATAATTATTTGACTAAAGTTCAGTTTTAAGTAAGGATTACATTTTGTTAAAATTATAAAACCATAACGAAGACCTGGATAATGATAAGAAAGAAGTTAGTTTTAGGGATTTAAGGAATGGATCCTTGATGGAGGTAAATGGAAAGAGGAGATGCATTCTGTTTAATTTGAGAACTGAGATTGAGGCTTTGTAATTTCGAGGTTAATTCTGTTAATTTTAGGAGGTTTGCTGATCATTCTGCCAAGGTCTGGTAAAGATTGGTAGCCCAGATTTTGTGGTTCTTATTAGACCTATCCTTTTGATACTTGCTGGTGCTTTTCTTTGACCTTAATATTTCATCAAACCACTAAAGATTGATTGCTGTTAATTTAACTGATATTAGCTTGATGGACATACTTGTACTCCCTTCTCCTTTCATCAATTACATACAAGTCTAATTGGATTGGTTAGCTATAAATTATGTAGCTCATTTTTTTTTACTGAATTTTATTCTTTTTATCAGATCTTCCACCAGACAAGGAGCCTCTGGACTGGAACACTAGGATGAAGATTGCAGCTGGTGCAGCCAAGGGATTGGAGTACCTGCATGACAAAGCAAACCCACCTGTCATCTACCGCGACTTAAAATCATCGAACATCCTTCTTGATGAGGGTTATCACCCCAAGTTATCGGATTTTGGACTTGCAAAACTAGGTCCTGTTGGTGACAAGACCCATGTATCAACACGTGTGATGGGGACATATGGTTATTGTGCCCCTGAGTATGCTATGACCGGTCAACTTACTTTAAAATCTGATGTCTATAGTTTTGGAGTTGTCTTTCTTGAACTTATAACAGGGCGCAAGGCCATAGATAATAACCGGGCTCATGGAGAGCATAATCTTGTTGCTTGGGTAAGTTTTTCATCTCTTCATTTTCATACTCCAATGATCACATTGATGATAGGTGCATGTTTATGTTGTTGTTATTATTTTTTTGTTCCCCTTTAATGTGGAGCTAACATAAAACAAGATTTCTGTTGTTCTCTCTTGTTATGTATGCTGTGCGACATGGGGTTTTTCAGGCCCGGCCGCTTTTTAAGGACCGTAGGAAGTTCCCAAAAATGGCTGACCCACTGCTTCAAGGGCGTTATCCAATGCGAGGACTGTATCAAGCTCTTGCAGTTGCTGCCATGTGCTTACAAGAACAAGCAGCTACAAGGCCTCTAATAGGGGATGTTGTGACAGCACTCACATATTTAGCTTCCCAAGCATATGACCCAAATGCCGCCAATCAAAATACCAGAGTTGGGCCATCTACTCCTAGGAACAGAGACGACATGCGGGGCATGGCAGATGGGCTGGACAGCCCAGATGAACATGGACGTGGAGGACGGCATGGCTTCCCTTCTACACATAGAAATTCACCTGATTATAGAAGGCGTGACCCTGTGAGAGAATTAAACACTGGCTCAGAGTTGGGAAGGAGTGAAACTGGTGGTGGGTCTGGCAGGAAATGGGGTTTGGATGACTCTGAACGACAGGATTCACAGCGAGGAAGTCCTGTAAATACCAGCAGAACTAGGGAAACTCCGAGGAATCGTGATTTAGATAGAGAGCGTGCAGTTGCAGAAGCAAAAGTCTGGGGTGAGAATTTGCGAGAGAAAAAGCGAGCAAATGCAATGGGTAGCTTTGATGGTACAAATGAGTAAGTTGCATGACAAGGCCAATTCATGTGTGGTGTTGTTAAAATGTATGTTGTATGCTTCCAAGAGGGCCATCATGAAGAAAAGAAAAGTTGTAGATACACAGTTCTTGAATGTTCTTGGTTTCCATTTACACTGAGGGAATAAGACTTGTTATATCCAACTTTGACTGCTGTTGTTGTCCTGTATCATTCTTGTAGTCATGGGTATGAAATGAAATATGCTTCAATTATGCGGTTGAAGGAAGAGGGAACACAAGAGTTAACAAAGAGTTCAGAGCAAGGAGGGGTTAGTGCTTGATTTCAGGCATTCTACAGGAAACCTCCCTGAAGAATGATGTATGCAACATGTTAATGTTTATGTATTTAGGTTTTTTTTTTTTTTTTTTCTTTTTCTTTTTCTTTTTCTTCTGTCATAGGAAATTTGGGAAGATAGCTAATTTTTGTCCCATGTATTTGCCCTTTTAATTATGTGGGGGAGACTTGGTGGGTTTGGTGTGGATGTCTCATTGGTGTTGCATCTTGTACTCAATACGGTCTTGTGTATGGATTTCTGAGTCCGGTCATGTTTCGGCTTATACAGGAAGTTTTCATGATATTCTTCTCCATGTCATCATATTCCCTCTCTCTCCGTCTCCCTCCCCTTATGTCTTCTCCATTTTAAAATTCTCTTATCAGGTTGAAGTGCTCTTGGTACAGTGCATGGAAACTATGTCGTGCGCACATGGTTGCTTGTATTACATTCATATCCTAAAGATCTTTGCTTGTATCACATTCATTTAGGTGTTCTCTAATCATTGCTTGTATTACATTCATATCCTAAAGGCCTTTGCTTGTATTACATTCATGTTCTAGTGTTCTCTAATCATTTGCTTTGTTTTTGTTGCTTATCAACATATCATGGGTGATGCCACCACTAAAATTATGGATAACAGTTAATTCCGAGATTCACTGCTGCTATTTGTGGTCACATTTCATGGTTGATTTCCCTTTTCATATGAATTTTTTTTTTTTTTTTGAAACCATTTCATATTAACTTTTTAAGTATTGAGACTTTGGTAAACAAGCTAACTTCAAAAGGATATTAAACAGTTCCACACTAACATGGAACCATCCACTCCTACCAGCCTAATCATGAGGCTCAAGGGTCCAGTGATTACTATAACTACCAACTGAAATGTTGGGAGAATTGAATAAAAAAGGGAACGAAAAAGGCGCCAGTTAAGTTCGTTTGTGTCATTTGTTTTTGCGTAGGCAGGATATAAGAGACCGGAGCAAATACCTAACCTTAACCACAAAGCATACCAGATACCAGAGATGATTAATGGTTATGCCCATAAATATTTACTCCTTTAGTACAACAATTAGTTCAGTAAATACACAACATATGTTGACGCAAACTCCAGACAACTTCTAGCCTCTTTTGCATCTGGCAATATCTCATCTCTCACCGATTGGCAATGTAATTGGTTCTGACCCGAGTGCACAAAAATAAGGGGGATCTAGACCATTAATTGGTGGGATACTTCTACTTGAAATACTAGATATAATTGGTTGGTTTCTTCTACTTGAAATACTAAATATAATTGGTTGGTTTCTTCTACTTGAAATACTAAATATCTCCCACTAGAAAAACATTTAAACAGGCTTGCGCTCATTACTTCCTTCTCTTCCCCTGCCAAAACATAAAAAAGACAGATCAGTCAATCATTTCCTCTAGCAAGAACCACTATGATAAATAGACACAGATTGTCAGACAACTGCATCCAAGAACTTACAGCGTTTGCATAATCATCCATTGTCAATTGCTTTCGTTTCTTTAATAAGTTTGGACTTTCAGTTTGCCTTCCCACAGCACGCTTAGATGGTGTCATATTCTGAAGTATAAAATGATGCAACAACAAAATATTTATCATCATGTATCAATGAAGATGGCCCAACATACCAAACGCAAATCTCTATACACTCAAGGCAACTAAAATAGACCATAACTCCATGTGTATGGTGAACATACCTTGGCAAGCTTCTTCTCTTTCCTTGCCTGCCTCTCCCTCTCATCATATTCTTGGTTTTCTTTCTCCACCAACCGAATTAGAGTATCACATCTCCGTGCAAGTTCCTGAGTTGTGCGGGATTTCACAAACCAATCAAAACGGAACAGAGGCGAGGTGCGGAATGCTGCTTTTAGCTCATCCCAGTTTCCATATCCAAGTTTGTGAACCATGCAAATCTGGAAAATGTATTAGCAGGCATTAAGCCATGAGAAAAATGTATTAGAAATGTACAAGGAGATAAGAGAAGATACTAGAGAAATACATAAGAAAAGAACTGCACCATGAAACGGTCACATTCTTCATTGTACAACTTCCCTTTGTTCTGACCATACTGGATCTTCAATTCAAGCCATGGATTCTTGTAGCGATCCAACTTCTTTCCAATGGCTTTCATGATCTCATCTTTACGGGAAATTCTAGCCTCACCTCTCTCAATATTCTTAATGATCCTATCGTAGTCTATGGGCAAGCCACAAGTCAACAGAAAAATAATGTTATCAAATAATAATCAAGATCTAATGGAAATAAATTCACTTAATTCAATAAAAATAAGCCAAACAACACTATGATCTATATACTAAAAGAGCACATGTATGATACAATGATTACTGATAGCAACAGTGGGAACTGAAAATACAACAAACCAGCCGCATTCAACAAGAATGGACTTAAAGCAGTTTGTCAATTGAAAATGCAAAGCCTTCCAAAGCAGCAAATATAACCAAATGAACCATTTCTAAATAATTTGCTAAGGCTGTTGGCAATGCATGACAGATTTTATGATGATTCTTTCACCCATCAATTAATGCCAGTTAACAGAAATGGAGCATGAACAGGCAGAAACCTCAAAAGTTCTCTTAATTTAAGTGAAAATTGTAGATGCAAAGTTTCTTACCATTTAATTCTTTATATCGCTCCTTAAAAACTTTGGCATATCTTTCAACTTCCTCCTCTGTTTTTCCTTCCATCTCAGAAGCAATACTTTTTATGTCATTTCGGCCATATTTCTCACAAGCCCTGATAAAGGTATTGAAGTCCCTTCTACTCCATGAAGAAAAGCCCTGAAATTACCCACTCAGGCATCAGCACAGAAGTTCATAATATAAACCAAACTCACACCAAACGCTGCTCACCTCTTCTAACAGTCGCTCCTTCTCTTCTAATTCCTCAGCAGTCAAAGGTTCTCCACTCTCTAAAGAAACAACAATTAGTCACCAGCACACAAAATAATGAAGGGAACATAAAGAGGCAGCTTAAGAAACCTACCTTCAGGCTCATCTACATCAATTGTGTCTTTCAACTGGTTCTTTTGATGTGTTTGCTAAAATACATCAACAATGAATTAGCACAACAAACTTTCTTTTAGCATGCATCAACTAGATGACTAAGAAACTGGAATTAGCCTAAACAACAAACTTTTTGAGCACATCAACTACATGACCAAGAAACAATTGAAACTTGACGCAGATTGTACTCACCATAAGGTAGCGAACCTCCTTTTCATACAACTCGCTCAATCTTTGTGTATTGAAAAACTGGAAATCATGCCTTAAGAATGGGATAAAACTTGTGAGCTGTATGTAACAATTCACACCCAGTCTACAGAGCAATAAACAGGTTTCAGGAGTACTTACAATTGAGGCATGCGAGGAATTCGTGGCTCTTTTGGTTTTGTCGGACCACCTTGGCGCATTGTTTGCTTAAAGTAATCAGATTCAGAGTAACTGATTAAAGAAATAATTAGAACAAAGTAATTAACATGTATAATGCAGAAGCACAAACAAAGAAATGGGCAGAAAAGATCTTTACTTGCGCTTTCGCTCTCTCTTTGGTGGTTCAATCCAGTTTTCACTGACAATCTTCTTGAAGTCAAACTTGTTTTCATCCTTCATGAAACCGAACACAACGACAAAAATAAGCCTCAACAAAATCAAGGTATTCCTTTGTAGTTGAAAAGAAACAGCAGTCTGTGTTTACCTTTTCATCATCAAAGTCATATAATTCAGCAGCTGCAAATAAACAGAAAAGATATCCTTACTTGTATTGATAAAATTGAGTGCAATTGCAAAATTAAATAAAACAATAAAATGTTGTCAAAACAAGTAGAATTCCTTAAGTCACATACTGTCATCCATTTTAAATTTTATAGCATCTTCTGTAAACTTCTTCATCTTAGCGTCAAGCTCTGCTGTGGCCTCTTCTCCTTTAGCAATAATCCTGTCAATGTCTTCATCTGTAATTGTGCTATCCTTTGAGCTGAAAACCATTTCAGCACCAAACCGCACCATTTGAAGCAGCTCATCTTTATTCACAGCTGAAGAAAAAAGAGCATATCAAAACAAAACCTACAAATTATCTAAACACCAACATTTTCTAGAATTCAATGTGTAATGAAGCGTACTTTTCTGCTCAGCTAACCGTCCTTGTTGAATTACTAGGGCATCAAGTGCAAGCTTTTTATAAGCCCTCTCGATCACCTTTTCCTCAATGGTATACTGTTGCATAACAATTCATAATGAGACATAAAATCGCATAATTTATCTTTTATGGAGGCACAGAAATAAATC
>CATIWK010044671.1:0-10203 GCA_949634005.1 Mallotus japonicus | reverse complement strand
GTATAAGTTGTAACTATACTAATTAAAGTTTTATAAATGAAACAATTCAACATAGTGTTTATAGTTTTTATTTGACTATATTTTAAGCGCTCTATTTTTTTGGAGTTGAATACTGAAAAGTGACTTATGAAATTTGCTTTTTAAGATTGCAAGATGCACATGGGCATTTTTATTCTATGATTTATACTATGGGTGTCTTAGCTTTTTACTTGGTAACATTTGCAACACTTCTTGGGGAAATCACAAGTTTGTTAAATTTCATTATACTTGAAGCAGTTCCATCAGGTTCACTTAGTTCTATTTTAAAATTTCTTTTATTTTTTCAAAAATGTTATTTTGCGAGAATTGAATCTAACAGTTGACAGTTGTAGTTTCAAGACAGAATTTTATTTTAAAATAGCCAGCACTGAATATCTCTTTTGTACACTTAAAATTAAATTTAAGATCAGTTTACAACAATTAATTCTATTTGTAAAGACAGAATTATTTTTAAAATTTTATAATTTTTAGTGCATAATTAATTTTTTTTAAATTAAGTTTGCCTGCGCAACGCGCTGGCATTCGGCTAGTTTTTATAGCAATTAGAAAAAAAATGGATCATAATGATGACGATGATGATAAAAATGGGATTTTATAGGATTGTTTTATTGATTAGAATGACAAATGATTTTTGGGTATTTTTGTGCTCTAGAGTTTATGTAAAAATACATATTAATGGAATAAACAGAGAAAAGAATGGTTAGATTGATGAGGAGCAATGAGATTCCATGAAACATTATTATGGTTCAAAAAATTTAAGCTAAAAAAATGTTTTAAAATCTTATTCTGACACCAATTTAATTTAAAAAAGAAAAAGTAATGCAAACAAATCATTCACTAAAAAGTAATTAGACATTAATCAGAAAAATAAGGAAAATAAAGAAACCGTAGGAAATAAGAAAATCAAGAAACGGGATACATAGTCATTTCATCAAACAACTAAACTGCAATGATAATGATAAAAACAAAAAAACAAAACCTACCCAGCAAATTAGCCGCTTGTGTTGTTCATTTTAATCATTTCTCTCAATTGCCTTGCCTGTGGAGTACAGAGCTAACATAACCCCATCTGAAAAGCAACACAACATTAAATTCTTTTGCATCAAACACCACACAATAACCATTTATTGAGCCTAAGTTAATCAAAACTCACTAACATGCTGCTCGAATCATAACGTTATAACCAAACGGGCAAAGAAACAACCTCAACCCAGCCTGCATACTTATCTCCTTTTTTCTGAGTGTAGATTAGCAAGAAAAACAAAAAGAAGAGGGTCGGATCTAAGAGAAGGCAATAGGAAGAAGAAAGAAGGGGGAGGCTGTAAAGTGTGTAAAATGAGGAGAATACAGATTAGAAATTAGGGCTACAAATGACCAAATTGATTTGCCCAGTCTACCCATGCAAACGACACCTTTTGTGTGCATATTAATGAGGGCAAAAATATAACTTCAAAATACGACATCGTTTTCAGTAAGGGTTACTGTTACGCAAAAGCAAAATGGGGTGCCATTTTTTGTGATTTCGCAGAAATAAAAGGGCTGAAACAATAAAGAAGAGACGGTGGCAATTTTGTTATTAGTGTGAAATCGGATGGCAAGGCAATAACTGTAGATAGAATAGTGAAATTGATGTTTCAAGTTTATATATATAAATTTTGTTCAAAAAAAAAAAGTTTATATATATAAATAGATTGTATTACAATAAAAAAATAAATATCAGATAGAAAATTTGCATTAAAAAAACTCCTTAAAAGGCACCTTAAAAAAGTTTGCTCAAAATATATTCCATGAAAACAGTCCAAAAATATTTATTAATTCATTACATATTTAATATATTTAAAAAAATAATTTTATTATTTTACTGTTTAATAAAATTTTGATATATTAATTATTATAGAATAAGGAAGCCCAAACTTAATTAGGGGAATTTCATTTAATTTCCTAAAAGGATAAGGAAGAAAAGCAGAATAAATTAAGGAAAAAAATCTCTAAGTCTTGTAATTTATTATTATTATTATTATTAAATTGGGAAAATATGAGAAACCAAACCTTAGGCGGCGCCTTCTTCTTCTTCTTCTTCTCTTATATATATATATATATATATATATATATATATATATATATATATATATATATATATATTAAGGATAGAGGGAGTTGTTTAGACCCAAACATTGAGCAACCAAAATTACTTGAGCGTTTTTTTTCCTTGGTGAAGTCATCAAAGGTACGTAAGTAAGTAGTTTTTTTATGATTCATTACAGATTTTTATATGCGTAATTGTTAACCATGAATTTTATATATATATATATATATATAATTAAACTGTTTTGATTATGTATCCTCTTCTCACTTCACCTGTATTGAAATTCACCATCCAATTTCAATTGAATTCATGTTTCGTTACTGCTAGTGATGCATCTATTTATTCACTTCAGCCCAATTTGAAGCAATTTCTTTTTTACTTAATCTCAAACGTTTCTTTCTTTTAATTTTATTAAATGAAATATAATATTAATTAAAAATTTATATGAATTTGATCATACTAATTCTTTAACTGCATGAAGATTTTTATTTAAAAAAAATTATTTCTTAATTTTGAATATTTATACTCAAATTTATAGGGTTGGTTGTTTTTACTTTTCTTTTTTTAATTTATTAAAATTATTTAATTGTTTATTTTAAAATATTTATACTGAAATATCTGCATGTAATAATCAAGGGAAATTCTAGGGTTACTTGAATTTTAAGTTACTTTTATTTTACTTTGTTTTAGTCACCATTAGATGAGAGTGTATTTTATCATCCAATGTTGATTATTAATAAAGTACATTTTACTTTATAAAAATCAAAGTAATCCTAGAATGCACCAATAATCAATGCTTCGCAAATATGACTTTCTATATATTACTTTTGTAGGACAATACAGGAAAAGAAAAGTGAAAAAAATGGCAGCAACTAATGATCATGAGAAATCAAAGGAAATATCAAAACCTCCAAAAGAAGAAGAAGAGAAAGAGATCAATTTATGGTCTGAACTTCCACTAGAGCTTGTGGGTAAAATATCAGAACATGCTAATGCCTCCGATCCTGGTGCCATTGCTACAATGCTAGCAACTTGCAGATCTTGGAACATGATTAATACCATCAATATTAGATACCCACTTCCTCCACCATCAAACCTGATTGAACACCACTTATATCCTTATCTCTTTTAATGGAGGCTTCAGCTAGATCAGCAGGTAATAAGATTTATTTTCCGAAAATGAGGGGAAAGGAATTTATATTCTTTTCTCTTGCTACTAGAAAGTATCACTCCTATTCAAATACTTATTCAAGTAAATTTCCACTTGATACAAAAGAGTCCAAAACTTCTATTTGGTTTGAACTGTTGCCATGTAATGAATAGATATAACATTTAATAAATATTATGATGAGGAGGGCTACCCAATTTTTTAAAATACATAAGTTTCATGAGAATACAGTAACATTACATAAGTTTCTTACCTATATGTTGGTGGGAAGGTTAGCTTGTAACTAGCTAATATACATGTTTATATTAATACATACGTTTTCATAATTAAAACTCTTGCTTAGTGTTAACGTTAGAGGAGGAAGTCCTTGAAGTGTTAGTTAATCTGTAGCTATTCAATGGACACCATCCTTAAATTTATGTCGTAGGCCTTGTTTACTTAAAAGATGGTAGTATTACAGAGTTGGCAGTGTACTTCCATTAGTTGAAGCAATTGCAAGCTTTATACAAATCCTTAAAGCAAATGTTATAAGACGCTGAGATATCTTTTTTTTTTTTTGTCTGTTTCAATGCAATTTCTTGAATTATATTGATATGAGGTCTAAATGGACTTAATAATTTTTTTATTCTAATTAATTCAGGTGTATTTATACACAGAGCGAACGATAAAAGATTTTTTTATAATTTAATAATTTTAAATTAAAAATGTGTATTTTTATTGCCTAGAAACAATAGAAGTGTTTTTATTGGCCTAGGAGAGAAAATTTCCATGGTAAACAATAAAGAGAAATATAAAATTTGGACATATTGCTTGGCTGAGTATGTGACCAAGTGCATCACAGCTAATATATAATATGATTCACCTATATTTATTAATATTAATTTATTCATATTTATTACTATTAATTAATTTAACTCATCAATATTGTAAAAAAATTTTTTTTACATTGAATTCTAATTAGATTAGAATTTTTTTTATCTGAACTACCGGTATTTAAAGTTTATTGCATTTTAATTAATTCGGTTCAATAGGGAGGTCATATGATATAAATTTTGATGGACTGCACAATAGAGATACTTCTCTCCTTTAAATCGATAACGACAAGAATCGAACCTTACATTTCAAGATGCTCTTGAAGAGAAGTTATCATTTAACTACTTGCTTACTAGCAAAAAAAAAAATTAGAACTTTGATATAGTAGAATGTAAAAAAAAAAAAAAAATTATTACTACATATTGAAAGAAAAAAATTTTCTAACCGGATATTGAAGACTTTTTTACTATCTACTATAATTACTTTCACATAAATAAAAAATTAATAATTTATTATTAAAATATAAAAATTCATATTATTTTTTATATTAAACAACTAAATTTAGCAGAAAATATAGATTAGAAATTCATTTTTGTTGGGATCTTTGTATTACTTTAGTTTTTATCAGAATAGTAATTAATTAACCATAATAGTATTTACTAATATTTTCTTTGAATCATTAAACTTTTTTTATTTTTTATTTTTTTTATTGGATCACTTTGATGACCACTGTTTTAATAATTATCTATCGTGTGTATATATATATATATAGACTAACGATGAATAAATATAAATGGACAATCTTTTCTTTTAAATTGACAATGGTAAGATTTAAATCCTACATTTCAGAATATTTTTGGAGATGAGTTACCACTTGACTACTTTATCACCGTTACGAGATGCATGATTAATAGAGTGGAACATAGATAGAGAGCTTAAATTTGGCGTAAGGCTTGCCTGATACAGAATATATATACAGATCAAATACATGAAACTCTGTGTAGTTTCACTCCATTATACAAATTACTCTTCTAATGCTAAAAAGCAAGCAAACAAACAAACAAAATTAAAGAAAATCTTTCATATCATATCATATCATATCATATCATATCCTCATTGATCATGATTCCAAATTTTAAAGTTAGGAAAGTGCATGGAGGGTTCTATTACACGTTTCAGAATGTCTGTTGCCCCATATTATTTTTATGATCACTTCACCATATTTGTCACATGTAGTTTAGCTTTTTCAGTACAGTGACACCGAACCTTTTAATTATTTCCAAACAATCTTTGCCACTGTTCTGTGCTCAATAATTTATGGATTATAAAAGGCCAGTACTCCTAATCTCACCCACTTCAAGATCCAAGAAAACTCCATAGCTAAGGTGTATTAGTTTCCACTATCAGCTAGCTAGCTCTTTCTTGTAAGACAGCAGCAATTACATATCTTAAATGGCCAAAAAGGTTAAAGATTTTAGTTCTTGGATTGAAGTTGCGCCAACCCTTTTCATTTCTTTGCATAAAACGTCCACTAAGTATCCTGTGCTGGAGACTATTACTGAAGAGGAGACTGAAGATCATTGAGAACCAGCTCCTGTCTTTTTTTGTTTGGTCACTTTTTAACTTGTTTTTGTGGCTGTGATTTTGAGGTGGATCTATCAAGTGATGTAATTGTCCTTCAATTTTCTTCTTGTTCATTGTAGTCAAAATTTTATTTATGCATGTTATGTGCATCAAATTAAATGCAACTTTAATTTTTCTAAATTTGATCTTGACCATTGGCTACATATGTTAATATTCCTATGAATGAATTTTTTGTGTAGGCTTCATGTAAAAATTAATTTATTACTATCAACAATTATTAATTAGTTAATAGGAGTTATTCTCATTTAAACTATACTTTGAATTCGAGTCTTAATATGTACAATTGTAGTGAATTAGTCATTGAAAGATTTTTATCGCTCTTCTAATTTTATTCAGATCGAACTGAATTAGTTAAAATCCAGCGAACTTTATTTATGAGTGAGTTAGACAAAAAAAAAAAAATTAAGTCCACTCTCTTAATCATTTAATTACAAGTCTAGTCTCATAGTTATGAACATTAATGTTGAAATCAACAGGTAAATTTATTGTGAACTTAAAAAACTATTAGCTATGTAGATTAGTAATGGAGAGTGGCCTCATCATATATAATTGGATTTGTTTCTTTAATATAAAATATGTTGTGATAAAGTTAAATTTGCCTAAATGCATTTTTTTTTAAATTACGAGCAAAAGGTAACATATATACCCGCACTAATGAGAAGTTGGGGAAAAAGAATTCCACTTAGCACCAAACCACTTAAATTTAATATTGCCGACAAAAAATTTATACAATAATCTTATCTTTATTGTTCTTGTATATTCATAATAATGCAATCATCATTCATTAAGACTATTATTGTATTATTAAGTTAATAATTAATTTAATTAGTCTTAATCCACTTCAATTTTACAAATAACTAATAATTTTTTTTAGTTGGTCATCAAAAGAAATAATTAATTTGCACTTAACTATATATGCCTCAAATTTTAATATAGAAATAAAATAGGGTTCAATATAATCGTTGAAAGCAGATGTTGTTGTCGCTTAAGTAATGTTTCGTATTCTAGTTGTGATATATGTAGACACATTAAATTAGTTATTGAAAAATTTATATTACTTTTGTGGTTATATTTAAATTAAACCGAATTAATTAAAACCAATTAAATTCGGAGGAATAATTGTAGTTTAGAAAAAAAATATTGGGCTTTGTATTAATTTCTATATGAACAAGAAAAAGAAGCATATATATATATATATATGCTTTACCCATCTTTTGGGACATTCAATGAATCAATTGGCTGAACTTCTAAATTTTACTTGTCTTGCTCTTCTTGTGATATGCATGATTTATTTTCCCCTTTTCACCTACTTTATCTAAAATCTCCTTTTCTCTTTTCTGGATTTATTTGTGCTAGTTCTTGCAAGAAAGATAGTGCAATTATTTGAGCATAATTGAGCTTCACCATTTTTTTTTGAAAAAAAAAATTGAAAGGAGAAAATATAATAAAATTAATATTTATCAGTGATTGTACTTCTTTACCAAGCATATCCGCAAAATAATTTTTAAAAAGTTTAATTCAAATTTATTTTATTTTTATATACAAAAAGATTTTCTTGGCCATATATTACTAATGTATTTTTTCAATTTTTTTATTTAAATAATCAGTATTCAGAGTCTACTGAATTTTAATTAATACAGTTTAATTCAAATATAATTATAAAAAATTCAGATATAATTATAAAAATAGTAAAAACCTTCTGACAATTAATTTACTTTTTTAAAAATTTTTAATGAGCAGAAAAAGGTGTATTTGTTTAAGAATTTGATTAATTAATTTATAAGTTACATATATGCATGGGCATATATTGGAAAATATTATATCCAATCAAAAACTAATTTTTTTAGCATTAATTAAAAACTACTTCATTTTATATCTTTCTGGCAGATTAAACATCCATGATCACCAATATGTCTTAACCTTTCTTTTGGAGCCACTAGAAGAGGAGACATGTACAAATTGTTAGAATGACAATAAATTTAAATTTTCTTAAATAAAAATTTAATTTTAATTTTATATATAAAAAAATAGATAATATGAAAATTTTATTTTTCCTTATAAATCCATTTGCTTCAAACTTTAAATTAACAAAAATCTTTATAGCTACCCAATATAGAAAATATCATATAAAAAAAGAAGTTCAGTTCATCATTTTGTTTAATTTATTTCACATGAGAAAATAAAAATGAAAGTAGACAACCGACCAAACTACACTGGCCAATAAAATTTTCCTTCCATGAATCAACATATAAACGACACGTGGACAATTGCCAACCAGGAATTTTTTTAATTTTTCAATTAATGCCAGTAAATTCTATTCCTTTGTCTGACTATAACAATAATAATCATTTATGCATTTTAGTTAATTATTATTATTATTATTTTTTTTATGTATTGGGAAATTTTTGGTACGCAGCTATGAATGGTGGCGGCTGTGGGACCATGGAAACGTGGCATGAAGGGAGTGGTTGAAAGAATGAACGGCGATGGATGTGGGTTGGACTGAGTTGGATGGACGGTCGTAGGTGGCTAAATAGATGATGATTTATGGTCGGTATGGTGGCCCATCACCACGTCACTACCACTCTATGCTTATGTCCTAGATGTGCAAATGGTAAGTCCACGTCCACCCACGTCCAATGTTGGAGACACGTGTTATTTTATCTGTACCCACAGGAGACGCGACGTCGCATTGCTTTACGGTTTTGCTTTAAACTAGATTAGAGATTTAGGAGATGATGAATTTTGTGATTTTAACCCTTTAGTACAAGGTTAAATCCAATAATTCACAGTTCAATTTTGAAAGGAGTTAAATAATTGTAAAATAAATCAATTAAATTTATAATTAAAAATAAACGAAGGTTCTTATCTATTTTGTATGTATTATATTATAAATTAGATTTGTGACATATATCTAAATATTTAATAACTTACTGATAAGAATAAGATACATATTTTTTTTAATCTGAAACTACCGTATTTAAAATTTAATGAACTTTGATTAATTTGATTAGATTAGATGAACCATAAGACTTCCCAATAACTGCATCTATCAGAATTTAAAAATAAAAGTTGGTTGAATTCCAAATATAGTTTAAGACACATATTAATATATACGAATTTATAATTTATCCCTTCGAAAATAAAAATCAATTGAAATGCGTGCAAAACTATCTAAATATGGTGAAAAACATCAAGAATTAGATAAAACTGGTGGCACCTTTTATTTGATTCGTGTTACTTTTACTATAGCCAATATATAATTCTTTCCCTTGAAAAGAAGCATGCTAGGTTAGAAGTTCCACTATGTTCTCAATCAAACTACACATGTTTTTTCTTGGCATTTGGTTAAAGAAAGTAACATTTAATGTACACACCCAAAAACAAGTAGGCCAAATCACATGAACATATAGTATGTGGAGCTAATATTAATTTGCAAGAATTGAACCACGACTAGAACTTGCTCGAACTTTTTCCAAAAAAAAAAAAAAAAAGAACTTGCTCGAACAATCTTTTTATGGTCTTTAGCCAAATGAGAAAAAGCCACACAAGCAACCACATCAAGAACAGTAGTAATGTAGGGTCATGTAGAAAGTGCAAGAAACCATATGTTAATCTAGATGGGGCGGCAAAGCTAAGTTAATTTAACACTCACTCTTTTCACTAGTCAAGACACACAGCCCCCCCATAAATACCCCCCTTCACTTGCTCACACTCCCACCACAAAACAACAACCTAATAACATCATCATCTCTAGTAGCCTTTCTTTGCTCTCAACCTCTCTGTTACCAACAATTTTGCACTTGAGTTATGGGCAAGGATATTGAAGTTGGAGGCCATGGTGGTGAGTTCCAAGCCAAGGACTACCATGACCCGCCACCCGCACCATTGATCGATGCTGAGGAGTTGACCCAATGGTCGTTTTATAGAGCAATAATTGCTGAGTTTATTGCCACGCTCCTGTTTTTGTACATTACTGTGTTGACTGTTATTGGTTACAAGAGCCAAACTGACCCTGCCAAGAACAGTGATGCTTGTGGAGGTGTTGGCATTCTTGGCATCGCTTGGGCCTTTGGAGGCATGATATTCATTCTAGTTTACTGCACTGCTGGTATTTCAGGTGAGTACTGGTAATGATAATCCAATCTTGAGTACGTTGGATGTCTGCTGATGCAAGTTTTGTGTTCTAATCAAGAAATGGTCTAATTGTGCAGGCGGACACATTAACCCGGCTGTGACTTTTGGGTTGTTTTTGGCAAGGAAGGTGTCTTTGGTGAGAGCTATAATGTACATGGCAGCTCAGTGTCTAGGTGCAATATGTGGATGTGGGCTGGTGAAAGCATTCCAAAGTGCCTATTACGATAGGTATGGTGGTGGAGCTAATGAGCTTGCTTCTGGATACAGCAAAGGAACTGGACTTGGAGCTGAGATTATTGGTACTTTTGTTCTTGTC
>CATIWK010044640.1:0-22655 GCA_949634005.1 Mallotus japonicus | reverse complement strand
AAACTTGAGATCCATTATAAAGAATCACAAGAAACAACTAACAATTTCGCTGCAACACCTAAACGAAGAACAAGAAATGCCTACATCATAAAATTGATGATGTTATCAAAAACCCACAAAACCACAACTTTGCATCGAAGTGCGTGTTTATCGACAGGAGCAGCAGCAAGAAATGCAAAAAAAAAAAAAAAATAATTGAATTAAAAAAATCAACTGCATAATGAATTAAAATTAAACAATAAAAATGGGAATGGGTTAGTTAAGAATTGAAACCTTGATATATAACTTTGACGACTTGCTCATAATCAGATCGAATTAATTACATGATATGATATAGAGTGATTGTAGGTGAGGGAGAAGGGTGAGAGAAGTGTTTTTGAGCTGAAAGATTTGTTCTGGAGTTGAGGACTGCATTTTTAGCTGAAGGAGAAGAAGGGTGTAGGCGCGTAATTAAAATTGGAAAAAGGGCTATTCGCGTAAATTTAGAAAACTTGGGGTATTTTTGTTGTTTTGCTTCTATTTTGGGTATTGATGAAAAAAGCCCAAAAAAAGAGCCCATAACCGATTCGGTTTTGGGCCCTATGGAGCCGTGAGATGAAATCGGGTACTGGAGCCATGAAATTGACCCGGTTCTGAAGCTGTTTACTTACAGAGCAGAGAGGGGTTTAGAACAGGGTTTATCATACTGCCCAAACCACCAAATTTTCTCTGCAAAATCGGAAGAGAAAATAAATAAAAATTCATAATCAACGATGGGACTCATGCAGATGGATTCTTCTATTGGAAACCATCAGTAGGTTCTTCTTCTACTTCTCCTTGTTGCTGTGTTTTTAAAGGTTTTATATAGTTTTAATTGGTGTTTATCTCTGTAATAAAGCCAAAATGCTGTTGAGCAATTAATCGATAAGCAAAAGCTCGCTGCTCCTGTCAAATCAACCGTTGATAAATTCCTACTTATTCCTGAGTTCTTAAAGGTAATCATTTCGATTCTCATTTTTGTATTGTAAAAAAGAAATTTAAATTTTATTTTATTTGAAGTTTGGCGTATTTGTTGTTGTTGTTGTTATCATGATTAGGTGAGAGGACTAGTGAAGCAGCATTTAGACTCATTTAATTACTTTGTAAACGTTGGTATAAAGAAGATTGTTCGTGCCAATGATCGAATTGTATCCACTGTTGATCCTGGCATTTATCTTAGGTGATCATTTTTTGTAATTTGTTTGTTTTGGTCATCTTAATTTAATCATTTCTCGATTTTGAATTATCTGATATGATGGAATAACTTTGTGTATATGTGCATGTGTGTTTGTTGTTAATTGATTATCCAGGTTTAAAGATGTCAGGATTGGTACCCCTTCGGATATGATTGATGGTGTTAGTGAAGAACTCAGTCCTCAAATGTGCCGGTTATCGGACAGGACGTATGTGGCCATTCATTCATGCTTTTATCTTTTGCTAGATTTTCCATTTCCAAGAAGCAATTTTTATTTTTTTTAAAAACTGGCATGTCTTCTGAATTTACAACTTTTTTGGCATTTTTATGATTTATTTGTAAATTTGTAATTCTTAATTGGCTTGAATTTTAGATATTCTGCACCAATACTGGTCAATGTAGAGTATATTCAAGGAAGCCATGATCAGAAAATCAGAGTGGAAAAGGTAGTCAGAGAATTATTGATATATCTCGTAGTATTAAAATGTAATTTTGTGTGTTAAAAATTGTAGTTGTTCTTGCAGAATGATGTTGTTATTGGAAGAATGCCTATCATGTTACGTAGTCGCTGTTGTGTATTATATGGAAAAGACGAAGCTGAACTAGCAAGGCTAGGTTTGTTTGCATTGACCACAAATATGGCTTTTTATTGCTGCATGTATATGTTAATATTTTTTCTTTGCTTCTTTTTTCTCTGTCAAATTTAGGTGAATGCCCATTGGATCCTGGAGGATATTTTGTTGTCAAAGGAACAGAGAAGGTGATTTACTGACTTTTTTACCCTAATGTCTTTAACATTTGCAAATAGTACAGAATGCATCAAAGCATTGCATTTGTCTGTGCACACCTTTTGTGCTGCAGTGATTTGTACAATATGATTTCTTGATGATGGGTATTTCCTTGATGATATGTTCTGTAAGTTTCATAATGTATGGTCTGCAATTGTATTACCAACTTGTTGAATTCTTGTTGTGAATCCTACTCTATCCTTGTAGCATCTGTCATTAAGATGGCTGCTGACTGAAGATTTGAGAGTGATATTTGTTACTATAGTAAATTTTTGCGTTCATTTTTTTCCTTTTTCTTTTTTGGTTATTAAGTTGTCAAAATGAAAACCTTAGGCTTAGGCCATGTCGAAATAGCTGTAGTTGCAGGAATCCCTCTTCAATGTGGCATCTTTCTTGAACCTCTTGAGCTTCTGGTCCTTACTTCCTGTGCACAAATCATCTGTTCAATCATTATAAATTGATGATATTAAAATATGATTAGAATGTGATTTGAAATTTTTTATTTTTGTAGATGAAATAATTTAAATATGTTTAGAATGTGATTTAGATGAAATAAGTGCATGTTAGAAGATAGCAAAGGGCATGTGTACAAAATCTGGCATGCAATTTGATGACGCTGAAATTATTTATTTGCCTGTCCTTGAAATTTTCTGCTCTCTTGCTTATTGTTGTCTTAATGAGCTTACCTAATAGGACATCCCTCTTTTCTTGTGATAGTTTCCCTCATTAGCATGTTTTGACATCGAAATTTCTTTCAGGTTATTTTAATACAAGAGCAACTTTCAAAGAATAGAATAATTATTGATACTGATAAGAAGGGAAAGTAAGTTCCTTTTTATTATTCTTATGTCAATTTCTTTTTCTCTCTCCTTGATATAATTTATTACTGTGGTACTCTTTAAATGGTGTTTCTCAAAATTTTTTTGACTGTTCTGATGATAGATTATAGTTGATATTGTTTTTTCTGATGTTTTCACTCAATTTGCTTACACATCATAGGTTTGGCTACTTATGGTTGTTTGCTATCTGTTTTCAGTATAAATGCATCTGTTACAAGCAGTACAGAGGCAACAAAAAGCAAAACAGTTATTCAGATGGAGAAGGAAAAGATGTATCTATGTCTCAACCAATTTGTAAAAAAGGTTTTTGTTTCAAAGTTCCTTTTATTTTCCTAATATTTAAATTAATGTTTGTTACTATGACTTCCTATGGTTGTCTTAGGTTGATCATGGATTAATTATTTTCAAAATATTTTATAGATTCCTATTATGGTAGTAATCAAGGCTATGGGAATGGAAAGTGATCAAGAGGTTGTACAGATGGTGGGAAGAGATCCTCGATATAGTGCTCTACTTTTGCCATCTATTGAGGTGATCAAGCATAAATTGCTTTGGGGTCAATATCAGTTAACTTACTGGACAATTTGATTACACATTGGACAATAATTAATTGGGAGCATTTTTCATATTGCAATTTTTTGTGATTGTCATCAGCAAATCAAATTTAGCAAATCAATTATAATAAGTTTGCAATTCTTTTTCCTGAAATTGAAAAAAATGTATACTTGTTTATTCTGTAACATCGCTCTCTCCCAATCCTTTTTTTTTTAGCATTCTTTTTTTATTTCTTTTCCTTCCCAAGTAGTAAGCTAATATCTAATCTTGCTGCTTTGTTCTCAGGAATGTGCTGGTTTGAATATCTACACACAGCAAAAAGCTTTGGAGTATCTTGATGGAAAGGTATGATGCTCTTGTTTATGCACTTCATAATATCTGGTGTTTCTGGTATTGACTTTCATGATTATATGCACAAACTTAGACATTGAAGTGAGCATGCAACTGCAGTTCATTTTCTTGTGAATTTCTTGCTTGCATGCATCCAGTTGATGAAGACTTCTTGTTGGTTGGTGTTTAAGTATATGTTTCTATTATGTACAGTTATTAACAATATGATATACTTATTCCATCTATATATTTCTGTTTATTTCACAATTTTTGCTTATAAAATAGTTGCTTTCACATAACTTGCAAATATGTAATTGTTGGTCTATTTCCAAACCATATTGTTATGGTACGCTTGTAAAATCAAAAAGGATTTAATTCAACATGACAAAGCTTGATTTTGAGTTACTTCTAACTAGTCAAGACTGTTTGCTTATTGACTAATTGTTATGTGAAAATGGATAGCTTGCAAGCCCATTAGAGGAGACCTGTTTGTTTTTCTGTTTATTGGGTAGACAGTTCCTCTCCATATTGCAACGTTCTTTAAAGTAGGTGTTGTAATTATTGAGCATTCGACAGATTAGACATTGTCCATATAACTTAAGTATGGTACATTCATCACTGTGGGTGATATGCTCCAATCTCGTCTTAGACATATCATTAGGGTGGTAAAGCCAACAAATTTTGATGATATCAATAGTTAATGTTTATGGCATCTGAAATAGGAAATACTTTATGACCCCACACATGATACTGTTATTTAGTACCATCTACTATTTGGATAGAGTTTGAAGGTTTTGTTAGTTGAATTGCTGTTGGAGGTTCTGGCCATTATGCTTTTGCATTGCATCTTAGGTCCTACCATTTCAATCTTTGTGTTATATAAGGATGCTCCTGCTGCCAGTCTTTTATGCATCTTTTAAAATTTTATTCAATTTATGTTTGTTGGTTTCAATAGTGTGGTTGTTGACCTCATAAAACTTTTGTAGTTGTATTGTTAGTGCTGAATCTATATTCAAGTTCTCAGCTAATTTTTAATATCAGTTGTTGGGTGTTGCAGGTGAAAATGTCCACATATGCTAGTTCTTCATTTCGAAAGGTTTTTCCTTCTTCTTTCTCTTGTTATATTCACATGCTTACACTAGAAGATATTGCATCCCTATATGTTTGTTTTCTGGGTTTGCGTTTAACATTGAATGCTGTGGATGTTTTGAACAGGAAAATAGAGCTTTGTCCATTCTTCGAGATGTCTTCCTTGCTAATGTTCCGGTAGGTTTTATCTCTTATTTGCCGTTCAAATAAACTTGCCAATATGCAGCTGTTTAATTTCAACCTCTGTTTTTATGTCTTAAGGTGCATAAAAATAATTTTCGTCCAAAGTGTTTATATGTTGCGGTAATGTTGCGGAGGATGATGGAAGCTATACTGAACAAGGATGCAATGGATGACAAGGTAAGCAATTTAGTCACATGGAACATGAGCATATCTTATTTATGTTTTTTGCACTTGAATAAGTAGAATCTACAGAGAAGGAAAAGAAAAGCAATAGCCATGGGGTTACACTAGTCTGCAAGCATAAAAAGATATTCTCTGAAAAAAATTGGAAAGCAAATAATTCTTTTATGAGAAAGGATCAGAATATGAAATTACCTAGAATGAAAAGCAAACAAATCTTTTGTGACAAAGAATCTCAAGGTAATCAAGATGTGGTTGATGGGAAGCCATTTACAAAAGGATGGGGTTGTTATCATGAGGTACAGATTACTCAACACTCTTGAACCTTGCCTTTTCATCTCGTTCAAAAGATATGCAGCTAGTGCAACTGAGGTGGCAGCCTAGGGTAATCCTGCTGCTGTCAGCAGCACCACTGGAGGCACCACTTTGGCTACCATCAGCCAAGGGTTAGCCAATTCTAGAGGAAGCTTTTTCTCTGTGCTTTTTAAGATGTTTTAAGTTTTTGTTTTTTCATGGTAAAATGGTGGATTAGTATTTTGGTTTTTTAGATCATCTGCAGATTAAGCCTTTTCCACTTGTAGGATCCGTTGTTTGTGTCTGATTATATTTCTCAAACTAATTGTTCTCATCCCTTTTATAGGATTATGTGGGTAACAAACGATTGGAGCTATCTGGCCAGTTAATTTCTTTGCTCTTTGAGGTATTATGCTACCATTCCTAGTTGCTGCAAATCCTACATGTTTTAAATTCTATCTTTAACTCTTTCTCACACACTGTCTGTGTTGGCCATGCATTATAGGACTTGTTTAAGACAATGATTTCTGAAGTTCAGAGAGCAGTAGACATCGTGCTTGCAAAACCTAATCGGTCTAGCCGGTTTGATTTTGCCAATGTAAGTGCCGTATGTTATTGATGCAAATGTAGCACGTGTGAATTTGAGGCCCAATGTGAGAATGTCATGCATCTTTTTCTAATATGTTTTTCCTTCAATTGCATATTTGTCTTTTAGCTTTAGAAATTTCAAAATCGTTCCTTACTTTTCTATTGGTGATAGTGAAGTTGTATGTGCTTCTGCTTGTACAAACCATATTGAAAAGGTTTTACGTGCTTATATATTTGTTGGTAATAGTATACTTTCTTATTCTAGGCAGAGGTATTGTAATGATATTTCCAACATCAATCCATACTTCAGTATGGTACAACTGCAAATGACATCCAAGGCTGAACTTGTCTTGCTCAAAATATTTTTCCAGGAAAAAATTTGTCTTTTTTTGGTGTGCCTAGAAAAAAAAGATCAACAACTGTATTAAAGGAAAATATTTCTTTTTAAAAAAGGAAGGCAATTTCTGGGCGTGTACAAACTTATGAGTAGGGAAAGAATTTATTGAATAACAACATAAATACTTGGATAACTTCTTTTCTTTCTTTTTGCGTTTCTTCCTGGTCTCAGCATTTGCTAAAGAATAATATTACTAATGGGCTAGAAAGGACACTCTCCACTGGCAACTTTGATGTCAAACGGTTTAAAATGCACAGGAAAGGCATGACACAGGTTCTGTAACTTTCCCTTTTAATCCCCATGTATATAATTTAACCTTTTTTGTATTTCTTTATTTTATTTTCATAGAAAAAACTGATAGAGTCCACCTTTGGTAGGTGTTAGCTAGATTATCCTATATTGGAAGTTTAGGCATGATGACAAGGGTCTCACCACAATTTGAGAAGTCTAGGAAAGTAAGTGGACCCAGAGCATTGCAACCTAGCCAGGTAACATTTAGTATATGCTTATATTGAATTGGATGATTTTATGTTGGTGTTCATGTTCATATATATTATTGCTGACCCTTAAGTTATTTGGTTTAGTGATTGTTCTGCATTTTTGTTTTAGTGGGGTATGCTTTGCCCTTGTGATACTCCAGAAGGTGAAGCTTGTGGACTGGTGAAGAATTTGGCCCTAATGACTCATGTTACAACTGATGAGGAAGAGGGTCCATTGATTTCTCTGGTATGTCTTTTAGTTAAAATAATTGTTTGTTCTCAGAGGGTAAACACAATATGCTGGATTGGAATTAGAAAAGCAATAGTAAGAATGTATAAAATAAAACCTGATATGTTTAGTAATTTGAATTACGTTCTATGCATACATCTATATGAAATTATTTGACCAAATATGTGTTTCCTGGACTGCTACAGGCATCTTGAGCTGTAGTCTACATGATCCTATGATAAGCAATATCAATAATTAGCCTTGTTATGTGTCATATTATTGGGTGAATTTCTTTTTGCTATATGCTTGGCAGTGTATTCTTTTTGCTATATGCTTGGCAGTGTATTCTTTTTGCTATATGCCTGGCAGTGTATTATTTGTTAAGCTCCTTGTGAGAACTTGTGCTTGTTGTTGCCATTTTCTTTCTTTGATTAATTTTCTGCACTTTTGCCTTTCAAATTTTGTCACCAGACACATTAATGGCATCTGACCTGGAAAATCGAACTTAGTATTGGACCAGCTCTTCACAGAAGATTTATTTATCAGCCCAAAACCTCACCAATAGTAATAATTGTTGTCTTTGGGAATTTTCAGCAATCCTTAATATGAAGCTGTATAATTTACTAACTATGTAATTGTTAACTCTTCTTAACACATAACCCCCCTGCTTCCTTAGTATTCTGGTTTCTTTTCCAATACTTTTGCAATCAAATGTCCCGCTCTTGCATTCAAAATTTAACGTTCTACAACCCTATAAAGTAATCATGAAAAACCAAGCCTTTTCTTCCGTGACTTGTGAAGGAGAAGAACAATATACATGCCTGGGGAAAAGTAGCCAAGAAAGTTGAAGTCTACTTAGTTCTTTTATACTTTCTTTTTATACTTTCTGCTGGCATATAAGTTAGGATTTTCAATTACTTGCTTTTTACATAGGTGCCTGTATGCGTGCTTATATGTGTGTGGCTGTGTGCCCAGTTGAGGGTATGTGCTCTCCTAGCATCGAAGAGAAATTGTTATAACTATGAGACTAATGTTTATTGCAATAGTGCTATTGTTTGGGCGTTGAAGACTTGGAACTTCTTTCTGGAGAAGAGCTTCATACACCAAATTCTTTTCTGGTTATATTTAATGGGCTCATTCTTGGCAAGCACAGAAGGCCGCAGGTAGACTATGGTTTCAATAGGATGAATACATTTGCTTAATTTGCTTATTTTCAGTAACTTTCTTCTTGATCCCCTTCCCTTGTTCAGTATTTTGTTACCGCCTTGAGAAAGCTGCGACGAGCTGGCAAAATTGGCGAGTTTGTTAGTGTCTTTGTGAATGGGAAGCAGGTAACTTCTTCTGCCATACCTAATAGAAATGTGATATCAACATAGATGGTATATCAACACAGAAGATATGTTGTTTATTTAAGATGTGCTATATGATTTTCGGTTGGCGGTTCTGATATAGGATGGTTATAGTATATTTGTAGGATAGGTTAGGGTTTAAATTATGTATAACTGGTCTGAGATATGGATCTGAATATGGTGGTAAATAATTACCACGACTATGAAGCTCCATTCTGGTTTCTAATGCAAAACTGGGGAACTTACTATATTTAGCAGTTCAGCGAGGAAAGAGAGACCATAATAAATTACTGGAATCTGGAAAATAGTCAGAATTTGTAATATGATGCTCTAGGGATCGCACTTTTACTAATTTGATTAAGAAATTCTAGTGGCACAGGATGAGGAAATTTAATGTAGTCTTGGATATGAATTTTTGGATATTCTAAAAAAATTTGTGTTATGGCTGGGTTCTTATACAATTATATTGAAGGGCCAATTCACAAATGCAAGAGCAATTATAATAACCAATTCTAAGAGGCTTCTGGCTGCAAATTTTTTGCTGGCACTTGCTTATTAAATTGTTTGTCAATTGTAAAGAGAAATGGAGGAAACAAAGTTGGAAAATCCTTTTTTTTTTTATTTCTTTTATTAAGTTGACTGGTAACTTTTGGGGGCTTATGATAATTAATTAAATGGCTGATCTTATGAGGAAAAATGTTTCCCAGCGTGCTGTGTACATTGCTTCTGATGGAGGTCGAGTTTGTCGTCCACTAGTCATTGCAGATAAAGGTGTGTCAAGGATTAAAGAACACCATATGAAAGAGTTGCGGGTGAGTATTGATCTATGTAGTAGTACTCTGCACAAAGAATGGTTACTGTAAGGCTGATTTAATTTATTTTTACTTTTCAGGATGGAGTCCGCACTTTTGATGACTTCTTACGTGAGGGATTGATTGAATATCTTGATGTCAACGAGGAGAACAATGCTCTGGTTGGTTCTCATCTAACAATCCCAAAGTCTTGGGCTGTTGTAAAGTTGTAGTGCCCTTGAATTCCCCCTTTATGGGATTTATATGGTCTCAGATTTTTTAATTTACAGATAGCTTTGTACGAAGGAGAAGCTACCCCTGAGACAACCCATATTGAGATAGAACCTTTCACCATTTTGGGTGTTTGTGCTGGGCTAATACCATTTCCTCATCATAATCAGTCCCCAAGAAATACATATCAGGTTTTATTGTGTAACTCCTAAAATTCATGATGATGCTTTTCCATGAACTAAAGAATTTCACTCTTATATTTTGCTTTGCATCATTAATCAGTGTGCTATGGGGAAGCAAGCCATGGGAAATATTGCATACAACCAGGCAAGTAATTCTTCTATCATTTTTCATCAATTTTGTGAAGGAATGAAACTATTGTTGCATGTCCCTTATTATGGTGATTTATTGCACTTTTTTACTGGAATTTTTCTGTTGCAATGAAGTTTAATAGTTATTCAGTATAGGCTAGTTATTTGATTTTTTTGGTACATACATGCATGAAACCAAATGTTGGAAACAGTGCACGTAGATCTTTCATGCTGTTATTATTCACCACATAATAACATCATTTTTTCTGTAATTGTTATTGCTTCTGCCTGCCTAGCCTATTTATGAATCATAAAGACAGTTAGGATTCTTTGGCTTCGTATATAAGTCAGTAACCATTGATCATTTATGCATAAATGAATTTAAATCGTTCACTGAAGAACATGGGCATAATTTTAACACTCTGCATAACTTTGGTGTTTTACTGTATGGGCATTGCTAATACAATTGAACTGGTTATAGATGTTTTCCTTTCAGTGGAAGACACAATGAGTTAAATCTGATTGAGGAGTGCTATATCGAAATGGGTGGTAGCTTACTGTTTCCTCCCATTCATTTCCTGAATCCTGATAGAAGTTTGATAATGAGAATTGCTTGAGTTCCTTTTCTTCTCACATTGAATAGCCAAAAAAATCTTTACCATGAAGTTTAAATGAAAAATACACGAGGAACATTTAGGCCTGATATGTAACAATTGTTACCTAGTTACTGGCTCTATCCTTTGTACATTTTTCTGTTCTATTACTGATTTCAATTTTAGTTGGACTAAATATACTAGGATTAATTTATCAGTCAATGAATGGTTTCCTTTTCTATTACTGCTTCTCTTCCTTGCAAACAGAAAGATAATATGGTGTTTTGGCAATTTTATGAAACACTTCGTTGATATATCTACAAGTTCGCACTACAGAGAATTTGTTCTGTGTTTAACTTACGACCGTCATCTCTTGATTTCTGTAGTTATTCCGAATGGACTCTTTACTTTATCTATTGGTGTATCCTCAACGGCCTTTATTGACAACAAGGACAATCGAACTGGTAATTGTACTGCATAATGTAAATGTAGTATGATGGTAGATATCATGGGATGTGAGTTAATTAGTTGACTTTCAGGTTGGTTATGATAAGCTTGGGGCTGGTCAGAATGCAACTGTTGCTGTGATGAGTTATAGTGGCTATGACATAGAGGACGCAATAGTCATGAACAAGGCATCTTTGGATCGTGGATTTGGCCGCTGTATAGTAATTAAAAAGTACGCAACTTTGCAAAGCTGTTGTTTTTATCTTCTTGTGATTGCAGAATGAAATGCTATAATAGTTTTCTTTGTATGACTTTATTGCACTCAGAAGCATTTGTGGTTGCTTATTTCTGTTGTGTTCCATCAACAGGTATCCTGCCATCAAACAAAAGTATGAGAATAATGCATCAGATAGAATATTGAGGCCAGAAAGGGGCATAGAAAGGGAAAGGGTAATGATATTAGTTGATTTGGCTACTATAGATAATTACTCCAAAGTGAATCTTGAACAGTGTTTGGATGGCAGTGGCAGACCTACATGCATGGATGTCAATAACCATTTTTGCCCATACTGTTGGATGATTCTTTCTTCACAGTTTTGAGCAGCAAAAGTCTTTATATGTTTATTTGCATGTTTTCACTTGTGTAGATATTGGACTATGATGGAATTGCTGCTCCTGGGGAAATTATTAGACCAAATGATATCTATGTCAAGAAGGAGTGCCCACTTGAAACCATGGGACCAGTAAAAACTACTGCTGCAGCGTTAGAAAATATGTGAGTAATTCACCGATTAATTGTTGTTATTATTTTTACATCATTGTCAGTGACACTTCTTTTCAATATCCAGCAAATATCGACCCAGCTATATTTCATATAAAGGTCCTGAAGGGGAGTCGCCTGTGGTTGATAGAGTTGCTCTCTGTTCTGATTGGAAAAACAATCTATGTATCAAAGTCATAATCCGCCACACTCGTAGACCAGAGGTAAAGGAATCTGTCTTAACTTGTGGGATATAAATGCTAGCTTTTTTGCATGCATGTGCTCATTATCTAGTTTTGCGCATTCTTTCAGGTTGGTGACAAATTTAGTAGCAGGCATGGGCAGAAAGGTGTTTGTGGTACAATCATTCAACAAGAAGATTTCCCTTTCTCAGAACGTGGAATTTGCCCTGATTTAATTATGAACCCTCATGGCTTTCCAAGGTAATGTTCTCCTCTCACATATTGATTATTTTCGCATTGTGGAAACTGAAAGAAAATAAAGAACAAATTATAGAGAATGATTTTCAATGGTTTCCTAACTCTCAATTGAGAAATTTCTCAAATATAATCAAATTGAGCCAAATTTCTGAAAAATTGGAACAAATTAATCAAACAAACATCCCCTAGATATGTAGCGTGAAATCTTTCTCTCTCAGGGTGCAAAACCTTTTCAAATTCAGTTAGTCTGATTCTGCCCTGAATCATTTGGCTGGTCCTCTATGCGTGCAAACTGTTAAAAGTTCTTTATCTTTTCAACTTCAGTTAGTTGTATTTGTGTGAGTTTTATTGACCATTGTGGCCTTGGCCCTGGATGTCTGTGTTTTACATCATATTGAGTCAAGTAACCAAAGCAATGCATAGGCCAGTCAGCCAAAACAATGCGATGCATTTTATTGGGATATTAGTCAATAAGTAGTCCTTGGCTACTGTGAAATTGGTGGGAATTTAATTGGGCAACCAGATTTAGAATATGAAAAAATGTAAGATTTTATTAGGGCTATATGTTATGTTCACATTTGCTATGGCTTTTCCAGAAATTGGTTTCTACTTCTGGCAAGTGCGTGGTCTTGTTTTGAAATTCTTCTTTACCTTGGAATTTTTATCTGGTCCCAAGAGATTTATATGTTGATCTTTTTGCCATATATATTTCCTCATGGAAGTTGTTATTATTATTATTTTTTTATATATTTCTATCTTGCAAGTTAGAGAATGTTGAATGATGATGCATATTCTTTTGCATTGACTAGTCGAATGACTGTTGGAAAGATGATAGAACTTCTTGGGGGTAAAGCTGGGGTTTCTTGCGGTAGATTCCATTATGGTAGTGCTTTTGGAGAACCAAGTGGTCATGCAGACACAGTTGAAGCTATAAGGTGCTTTCTCATTTCTTGCATGGCCTTTTTTCTTTTCTTCCATCTTGCAATTGTGGATTCATGTTCTCATATCTATATCTGTGTGTGTGACAGTGAAACCCTTGTCAATCATGGTTTTAGTTACAATGGCAAGGACTTCATTTATTCAGGTCATACTACTTTTCTCTGAAATCATTGCACCTGCCATCTCATATATAGATAAATATAGGAATCTTTTTAGATTTTTCTCTCAGAACCTGCTGCCAGCAAGTTGTTAGTGTTTTGTATAATGGGAAAACATGCTCTCATTTAAGCTAAAATGCTCATATTAGTGGGACGTTTTTTTTGAATCGAATATCTAGCAGTGCAAAAATCGGTCTATGGTTTCTGATAATATGATATCCCTAATTTTCTCCAGGCATCACAGGCTGCCCATTACAAGCATACATTTTCATGGGGCCAATTTACTACCAGAAGTTAAAACATATGGTAAGATTTTTCTCCTTTATGTTTTGCCGTTGTTTGGTGTGTTTTAACATATGTGATTTGGATGCTTTCAATTTAATGATTACTTCAACAAGAATCTTTTCATTGTATCACATGATTTCAAATATTTAAATTTTCACTTCATAATTTTCATATTCTCCTTTGAGGTTATAGGTATTATATACATGCAAAATTTCATTACATTTTTTATTTGCTTTGAATCTAGTACAGTGCCCATGCTATGTCCTTTCTGTATAACATTTTACATGATTCTTTTAGGAGGTGATGTGTATCTAATTTATGTGAGTAACAGATTTACCTTCCTATTTTTTAAAAAATCACTATTTTCCAATTTTCATGCTTAGGTCCTGGATAAAATGCATGCCCGAGGTAATGGACCTCGTGTAATGCTAACTAGACAACCTACTGAAGGAAGAGCGCGAAATGGAGGTTTTGATTGCTTATATCAAAATATTTTCTCAATTTCACTTCACTTCACTTCAATAAGATAGTATTTACTAAACATTCACTTTTCAGGACTTCGAGTGGGAGAAATGGAACGCGATTGTTTGATTGCTTATGGCGCGAGCATGCTGATTTTTGAGCGTCTAATGATTTCAAGTGACCCTTTTGAAGTTCAGGTGACTCAGTGCTCTAGTGGATCATTAGTTTAAAGATGATTTATTGCTGGCTGCTTTGTTTCGTAGATTAATGACTTTTACTGCAGTCCAATCACAATAATCCAGCTTCTTCCTCTGTTCCATGCTGTTCCTGTTACTTCAAATTCATGCACTAGCGTTAGAACCTTAATTTTTCATGCATGGCAACATGGTGTTACATTATTGAAATTTTCTTGTCATGTGCAATTGCAGGTTTCTTTTATCTGAAATGATCTTTAATAATGTCTCATGAAATCTTCACTTTTCTGCTTTTCATATTTTTATATTTTGTATCTTATGTAAACTAAAGCATTCTACAAGTCAAATTTCTACAAGTCAAAATTTCTTTTGCAGGTTTGTAGAGTTTGTGGTCTGTTGGGATATTTCAGTCAAAAACTGAGAGCTGGGATTTGTTCTACCTGTAAAAATGGTGATAACATTTCTACTATGAAACTACCTTATGCATGCAAGCTCTTACTTCAGGTACCAATTTTGTGGATCACTGTTCTGCACATCAAACCTTGCTTCTGTCTCTGATACATGTCTCAGTTCAAAATTCTTTTTCCTTTTGGGGAGTAATTATTTATTAACATATTCCTTGCAATGGCTCTTTAACATTCTTGCTCTGTCGATTATACTTCCACTAAATAACTCCATTACAGGAACTCCAGTCGATGAATATTGTCCCTCGTTTAAAACTGGCAGAGGCATGACCTGAAGGGTAGCGATCATTGAACAATGCGGCTCATTGAAACTGCCCAAGGCTTGCTGATTGGTGGTTATGAGGCCAAAAAAGATGAATCCAAATTTGGGTTTTCCTATTGCTTCAGTGGCTGCTTGCTGCAAATATTAGACCAGAGACGAATCTACTTCTTGCAGGTGGTGAAATTGTTCCACTTCATTTAAAACTGTGATTCTTTCTTCTCCAGAAAATAGATCTATGGCTGGTTGACCTTAATCTCTGTATATTTCTCTGGAAATGTGCCAAATTGTATCACTTCTTTTCGGAATGATATACACATTTTATTTACTATACTGTTTTATTTTTTTATTTGTTTGTTACCCTGTATTTTTCTTAGAAATCTTAGTCACATCTTCAGCTGCAATTGAGAAATGTACAAGAGTCACAAATAACGGTCACATGCAAACTTCAGTTTTCCAAGGGTGAGTTCGCGAATCTGACTCCCTGGTGGTAGGCGACTGCTGCAACAACCACGATGAAGATGTTGTGGGATATTCAATGAGATTGCTGAGGAAATTAAATCACCTGCATTGATGATTCAGTCAGTTGTTTTTGTTTATGTTAGCAAGCTAATGTTGCTGCTGATTGGTTGTCTAAGGATTATTCCTCTTGTGACAATGTTGGGAGGTGGCTTCACTCACCTTAATTAGCTTGCAAATGGATGTAAACTATTCTTAACATGATAATGAATTTCTTCATTTGCTGTTAGGACAAAAAAAATCAATGTAGTATTTATTTATTTTTGGATTATTTGTATCAATTGTTTTTGAAGGAAAATGTTGCAAGGTAAATTTTAAAATATATTAACAAAAACTTATTATTAATGATAAAAAATTTTCAGCATGCATCATTTGCTAGGAATAAGTTTTTCCGAACCTAAAATTTTGTTTCACCACTAAAAAAAAAATTCATTTTATTTTATTTTTTTGGTTACCATGGTAATGAATTGTGTTAGATTCATTTAAAATTAATCACTGTAAGGTATTATATGTTTTGTTAAAACATAAAGATTCAACTCAAATGAAGTGTTCCTTGGTCACAATCTCGTCAAGGTTGATTTTGCTAAAAATAAAACTTTCGTAAAATTTTCTAACAAATAAAATGTTTATTTCTGTCTTCAACAATAGAAAATAATCCACTTTTTTAAATTAAATGAAAATTAATTTCAAAACTTGTCTACGATAAAATTTAGATCACCTCATGATGCAATAAAATTGATTTTAGATTAGAAATTTCTAGATAAAGTACTGTATTGGTAGAAACAAAAATTTCTTAACATTAATATTACAGATAATAAATTTAAATAAATCAAATTAAGAAGTTACTAATGTAATTAAGGTAATTTTGTTCCCTTGTCTTTTAAAGGGATTTATTTTGTGCGGACCTAGATAATACAAACACGGATACAGACACATAGAAAATGAGTTACATATACAGGATATTTATCGTCTAAACTGACGTGTTTAAATAGCACGAATATAGACAAGTGGATATATGGAGACATGAATATAGAGACACACCTAATAATATTATGCTAATATGGAGATATGAAACATAGGTGCGAACATTCATAAGTCAGGCCATGAAAACATCTTAGCCATTCATTTTAAATTGAACGGATGAACAGCTAAGATCGTTGAAACATGACGCGTCAATTAATTTTATTTCCTTATTTGCCCCTAACATACACTATTTAAGCAGAAATATTCTGTGTCGAAATGGCGCGAAAATCCTTTTTCTCACTCGCGCGCGCTCTTTTCACCTTCCATGGCCAGCTTAGGGTTTCGTCCTCCTCAATTCTCCGAGGTAAACCTAACAATTTTTTAATTTCAATTTCGCTACTTAATTCCTTCTTTATCATCCTTTTATCATCGAATTAAATAAAATCTGTTCATTTTCTTTGGTTTCAAATTGGATTTGATTTCAGGATTTAGCTTGGTTACCTCCTTGGCTTCAAAATCCTCAAGTTGAATCATCTGATAATCACCTGATTACTAATTCCAGTAATCAATTGGAAACTTTGTCAAGAAGAGGAGAGTGTACATACAATAATTTCAATTTGTTCTTGTCTGGTGATGATCCTTCACAAATCAGTGTTTCTCCATCACCGAGAAATGTAAGTTCTTTTGCACTATAATTAATCAATTTTATCAGTGTTTTGTCTTAATTTGTTAAGTTCATGAAAAGTTTGTATCTTTGTTGGAAGCTTGCTCTAATTTTCGTCTTATGTTCGCTTAGGTAGTTCATTTTTGCCTACGTCTTTCCTTAGATGGGGACACACAGCAAATTGAGAGGCAAGATTTGAATATTTCTCAACCCTTGGCGCATTGTGTTAAGACTTCAGCTGGTTTGCAGGAGAGATTGTATCAATCAAATGCTCTGGAGAATGGTCTACCACAACTTCCAACCAATAAGGAAGAAATTGAGGTGCAAAATGATGAAAGCATTGATCACAATATTGGTCCTTCATCATCTCCAACCAGTTATAAGGAGAATCTTGATATTGAAGAAAAATTAAATGCTAAGCATATCAAAGATGCTGTTGAACTCTCTATAGCTGCGTCAGAAGCATTGGTTATACACGAGCTGATGCAACGCAGTGGGTCAAATTCAGAATTTGTATCAGCAGGAGCTATTCTTGAAGCTGCACTCTGTGTTAAGCAAGCCAGGTTGGAGAGTGTAGATGACGGGAACTGCTGCTCATCCAATGAAAATGATGAGATTGATTATCTCTCTGATTTGGATGATAGAATTATGGCAAATGCTTTCCTAGATGTGGGAATTTCTTTTGGTGATGCTGAGGATCAGCATGCTTGTGGTTCAGATGTTTCTCAAGTCAAAGATACTCCTGTATCAGACTATTCTTATGGGCATGACAACGAGTCTAGGCATGTACAGATTATGGTTAATCATGTTAAAATTTCCAATGGTTCAGCTTTTGGTTTTAACAACACCAATTTGGCAAGCCTAGATGATGCCATTTCACATCATCCAGCTGAAGCAATTTCACATGTTCCAGCCATGGCGCAGGTACAATAATTCTTCTCTTAGCTGCTGCCAGGCTTGTCTATCCAAAAAAAAGACAAGGCCTATGGGAAAGTTTTGTATTTGTTTGTATACCTTTCTCTTTCCCATTCCTCAGTTAATTGGCTATCTTTTCTTTCTATAATTGAAATTCAGATAAGATGGATATTCAAGTTCGGTGCATTCTGTATTTAGTACCTGCTTCTTTTCTTTCATTTAAAGTATCCTGTTGGGCTTCAAGTATTGACTTTTTTATGATGAATATTTCAGCCTCAGGTTGATGACAGTTCATCTCCTGCTTGCATTTCAGAAAATGGTGGTATGCTTATCCTGTCTCTTTCCATGTGCTACTTTGGTGAATGCTGGAAGATCTTTGTGTGCCTAAGTTCTTCATTTTTTACTTTTCCTGCAGAAAGAGGAGAAAATGTATGCTCTTCAGATAGATTCAGGAGCCGTTGGTTGGGAGGTTGGACAGAGAAGGTGAGGACTGCATTTAATTCCAGTATTCTTGAATCTTCTTATCTCCTCTTTTCCTAGCAAATCATTGAATAGGCGCATCCATTGCTAGGTAACTTCACCTGTTGTCCAGATCATTTGACCTTCATCCTCATTTTGTAAAACTGCTAGAATAATGGCTTATTAGTGGTTCTTCTTAAATATGATGGAAGGAAGCTTTTTCTTTATATTTGATTTATATCTATTTCTTTATCGACAAGCTTTCATAATTTTATCTTATCAGAATGTATGCTTAATATGCATGTTTCATCACTGTTGTTTTTCCCTTTTTTTTTTTCCAGTGCTTGTAAATCTTTTTTAGATTAATTCCATTTCACCTAGGTTTGTATTTGCTTCTCAGAGACATTAATCAATTGTTAGGTAGTTTATTCTGTATTAACCAAAACACTTGCAAATCATGCTATCCGTCAGTGTTTATCTTTTACGATTTCATGTTTGAATATCTAAATTGCTATTAACAAACTTTCTGACTGTTGTTCTGTTCTTGTCGGTATATGTTCATGTGTTCATTTTGCCTCTTGGAAGGAAGCAGACACTTCTGCAAAGTTGAAGCAGAGCACAACTAAAGTCATACAAAGGCTTTTTCATTATGAGACAAGCTTTTTTTCTGAATCTGCGGACTTTGTTGCAGATGAGAACTCTTTCGTGCAGAAACATGAAACTGGGTCCAAGATAGCTTCACAGTCTAGCAGGCTCCATGGAGGTCTATTTCATAAGGCTGACGAGGGGATATTATTTTCCCAGGAGACTAGGTTTTCTGATCAATCGTTTGTGGATCCTCTTTGTTCTGTTGTTCCTTGCAGTATCTCTTCAGAGAACGCATATTCTCTATTAGATCAGAATCAAGATGATAGGGAAGATGATGCTCAGAACTGCTTTGACACCAAGTCAGAACTTAGGGGAGAGAACTCCCAAAGAATGTCAGATATAAATGATGAAGTTGGTCATATCATTAGGGAAGCCGTACCCACAGACACTGGTAAAAATTTTGATGCCCCTGTTCGAAGGATGGCTTCACTAAAGACTTACAGCACTGTGTTGCCAAAACATGAAGAAATTTTGAAAGGACAGCAAATTGATCAAAATCAACTGTTGTCATCAGAACGTGTTGGAGAACAGATTTCATCAAATGGTTCTTATCAGAGGAGTTCTAATTTGTTCTTGCCTCTCAGATCTGAATTTGAGTGTTCTATCGGAAGAGATCATGGGCAAAACCAGGATGGCAGTGTTTTCAGGAGTACAGTTTTACACTATGATGAACCAGAGCAGCAACTTCAGCCTTCGGTGCAAAGGAGGTCACCTCTTGTTCTAAACCGAAGGACACGCTTCCGTTTGCAGCCTTCTGAACTTCTAGTGAGAAACTTAAATGAAAAGAGAACTCCAGAACAGAATGTAGCACGAGGAACTATACATAAGGCTCTTCAGAGAAAAAATATTCAAAAGATAAGATCTAAGTTGAAAAATCCTCATAGTACTCCTAAGTTGGTTAGAAAGCAAGTGTGTTTCTCAGAGGTCGAAGTTGGGGTCCAGGAGAATAAGGACATTCGAGAGCCGCAAACTCTACAAAAAAAGTGTAAGCAGTATTTTTACTAATATACATGTTCTTTACCTTCTTCTAGTTATCAATTCTTATTTCTTTTAAATGTTTTGTTGCTTAGGTTCTGCTAGCAGAGCTAATAAAAGGCCAAAATATTCCAAGAAATGGACTGATTCTCTGACTAACGATATGAAGGATTGCTTTAGAGGTCGTATTGATGACGTAAAGAGATTGATATTTCATGGTCTACAGTTCTTGCTTACTGGATTTTCGAGTCGAAAGGAAAGAGAAATTGTCGGACTAATACAAGAATATGGTGGGATGGTTCTCTTGGATGTCCCAAATCCACCTTCAAATTCTAGGCCTAAGAGAAGTGCGGGATCTAATTACCAACGGCTTCCTATTGTTTTATGTCCAAAGAAGGTCAGTTCGATTCTAAGAGTCTATTTCCCTCTGTCCTCTATCCCTTGACTTACTATCGTTCTTCTTTTTTTTTTTCCTTATGTTACTGAAATTTGAAGCTTTGAGCTAAGTTTCATGCCAGATACTGCAGTGATCTCTCTGTAATAAGTTTTCATAACGAATAATAAGTTAATATTTGATGAAGCTGCATTTATTTATGTTGTGTTTTCCCCGCACCCCAACAGCTCTTTCCAGGCAAATTGTGATTTAGAAGCAACAAAGTGATGAGGGAGAGCTTGTACTAAATCCTTTAAGACTTGCACAATATCACTTTTCCCACACTGGGCTAAACCACTGGAAGAGTAGGGCAATACCTCTCTCATCATGGTTGTGCGTACTGCACTTTAAGAGTTGTATCATTTGGTGCTTGAAGTAAAAAACATGCTGCTGCTTATGTTTCTTTCATGATACATTGTTTCATATTTTGGCTCGTAATCTATTTCTATAGAAGATTGTGGTTGATAATCATTCTATTTTAGATGTGACCAAACCCTAGAATTCTATATCATCAACCTATTTTAGTACTTTCCTAGATCTAAAATTAGAATATTTCCTGCACAATATGTTTTCATGCATTGTTATGTGGTATCCGTTAAATATGCTTCCTGAACTTTTTAGTCTGTTTCTGTTATTAGGACTTTGCAAGGTGTTAACTTCTGCGTTGTGATTGCAATTACTCATTCATGACCTTTGCTGTTCTGTTGCCAGCTACAAACTACCAAGTTCCTGTACGGCTGTGCAGTGAATGCCCCCATTCTAAAAGTAAAGTGGCTTTCTGACTCAATTGCAGCAGGTTCTGTCATACATCCTGAAAAGTAAGTGTCAATGGCACTATATCGAAGTACTCTAATGCGCAAAATTCAGCTGCACTTAGATACGGTGATTCTATGGTTTTGAACGAGCACTAGCATATTATTTATTTCAGAAACAATAATATAATACATGAATGGACTGAATGGATTATATGCTAAATATATGTGATTACACTTACTTGATCAGTGTTCGGTGTTGCATCTTTAGCATGGTCTAGGGCGTATAGTTGAGGCAATAAGAAAAAGGAGTAAAGAAAAGAATAGGAATAAATTAAGGAAATGTAAAAATATTGTGGAAGGAGCACTTAAAAGAGTTTATTCTCTATGGTTTACTAATTAATTTATGGTTGATCTTTACAGATATATGATTCTATCAAATCAGGCTGGTCTGCAGTATACAAGATTTGGAAAGTTGAGTCACCATGATGATGCTAAACGTATTTTTGATAGAGTAGGGATCATGCTTCATGGGAAGCACAGCTTCTGCATCAAATTGGCAATTATCATCAAGGTAAAACTTATCTTGATCTTAAGGCATTTAAATCGTCCCACAAATTTGATTGCTTTTTTGAATTTTACATTTTCATTTGTGTTCTAGCTATTAAATCTGTTTTCCCTTGTTTGAGCTGTTCAGCACGCAGGTGGGCAGGTGTTCAAAACCCTCCAGAAGTTGTTTCACAGTCTTGACACTGAAACAATTTCTGTGGGAGCTATTGTTGCTGAGGATGAGAGTAGAGCCTCGCGACACTTGAGACATTGTGCCTCTGAAAGGAAAATACCGATGATGGTCAGTTCTTTTCCCTCCCTATTTTTTTTTAACCCCTTAAAAATAAGAACTGCTGACTGATTGTGATTGTTGGAGGCTTCTAATGTTCCCAAATTATGGTGCTGGCATGTTAACATGGCCAGAATGTTTCTTCCTTGAATCTTAAATTTAGTATGTTATAATATAAAGTTGGTAATTTCCTGCAGCCATCTAGCTGGATAGCTAAGAGCTTACATTTTGGTAAACTTCTTCCTTTTGAAGAAAGAGAGGTTTCTCGAACGGTTAAGGCTCCAGGGCCTGCAATTAACCTGAATTGGAGTGAAGAGATCTGAAATGTGTTTTTGTAGCTAAAAATGAGGTAAATGTAAAGGCACTTGAAAGTCCAACATTTCATGGTAATTTAGATCTTGTATTTATTTATCTACTAGCATTATGCTCTTGCTTCGCATGAATTTATCATCAAATTTTTTCAAAATTCATACTGTAAAATAAAGTATCAATAATTCACTGTTTTTTTTAAATACATGTTCAAAAAATTTATTTATTATTTATCCTTTCTTATAGTCTTTATATAAAGGAAAAAAGTGAAATACATTTAAACTATAAATTTCTTAGAAAAAAGTGGATTAGGAGCAATATAAAATGAAATTT
>CATIWK010044634.1:0-17997 GCA_949634005.1 Mallotus japonicus | reverse complement strand
AAAAAAAAAATTGTTTTAACATTAATCATATTCTAGATTGCAATGTACTTTTGTTAAAGATAATATAAAAAAACCTCCCATTCTTTTACTTTACTTTTGGATGATGGATATAGAATTCACTTTCACCTATTGACATAACCTGTTCTCAAGGAATCATTAGTGAGGCCTTTCACTGGATTCCGCTGGCTTAATTGGCCATATCAGGTGATAGTAAGTAGCCATGACTATGAGGTCCACTGCTAGAGAATGAAATTTGCAACTTGCAATAAATGAAACCGTCATCTCCAATATTATTAATTTTCTTGGCTTATGCTTTTAATAGCGGTTTCATGCTGTGAATGGGCCTTTTGCTCTTAACATAAGCTCCAAGGCTTCACTCAATGTCTTTACTGACATACTATGCATGCTTTACGCAGAACCGTTGTCGCACCACCTCTTAACATTACACCAACTGAATCCTCTTAACATTATCATTTTTCAAGTGCAATGATTTGAAGGAAAATCTTACAATTTTACTGCTTACTGGATAAAAAATGGCTAGTGATAGTAAGCTTCAAAATTCCTTGATTTGTTTGTGTGACTTATCTTGTTGAATCCAAAAGTTTACTAGAAATGAGTCGACCACGATCTACATCGATAAAATATATTGTGAGCTAATGTTGTTCTTATGAAAAACTAAGAAACAAGAACCATGAACGAAGGAAATGGAGAATAATGATGAAATGAAACGAAGAGAAAACCTGGTTAATATGCGCTGCAACGCAAGGAAGAATTAACAACCCGGATTGACCAAGTGCACCGCTCAGCTGTTCCACTACAACTATAACAGTGAGCAAAGCTTTCTGCAAAACCATGATGAAAATCAGATTCATTAACATAAATGATGCAGTTGCTGAAGTCCCATTTTGAAATTTCTGGAAATTTTTTTGCAGCAGATAAAATAGAAGACAGTCTATTACATTACATATAGCACGATGACTAGAGCCATTTTATGTGTAAATTTTGGATGGCCAATAAAGTAGACAGGTTCGCAGGGACGTCAGGAGCTTGCTAGAAATTTTTGGTGTTAGATGCTTGAAATGAAAGCCCAGTCAATGGTAACAATTCAAGATGAATTTCAGTTGCATTTCTCTAGTTTCCAATTCATTTTGCATACTGCAGTTAGATTTTCACTTGTATTTCTCGAGACCTAAGACAAGGGAAGCTGCTTCCCAACTTCTTTTTATTCCAGGGGACGTGCAAACAAGAATATTGTGGCAACTGTACAAGTAAATACTATGCAAAATGCACACTAACCTGACTACAAACAATTAAGAAAGGTCGGGCATTCTTTTTGTTTGCAAAAACTGATTCTCTACCACCAAGTCCGGCTGATAAGGCTTGCACCAAAATGATGTTAAAACCCAATAAAGTGAGATGCACGAGTCTGAAAGCAAAACGAGATAGAAACATTGTCAAACAATCAGCCATTTTCTATACTTAAGAAGGGAATTCAAAAAGTAGTTGTCAATGTAAAGCTACTCAATAGAAAATACTTCCATTATGTCTAGGCGAACTACATTCGGCAAAGAATCTAGGCACGATAAAGAACAGACCGCCAGAAATCAGAAAACAACATTAGACTAACAGTAGACTTCCATTTTCATCAATTTCTTGAGTAAAACCCTTTTTTTTTTAGGTAGATTTACTCCCCCATCCTGAGCACAATATAAAAGATATCTTTTACTACAACATCTTTCATCCAAAAAGGCATGGCAGCGGCCAATGATGAGAGTGTTTTAGACCATGTTGATGTATTGAAACATAGTTTGTCTAGCACAAGTGCTAGTGCAGAGAGTTAAACCATCACATAACAAAAAACCGATAGGAAGTAACAGGTTGATAAATTATAAAATATTTGATCAACTTGATTTAGAAGATAGAATTAAATATCAGGTGACAAATGAAAAACTTACATTCCCATCCCAATAGCTTCAACAAACACTAGCGGCTTAACCATTAGAAGCAATGGTCTGGATTTACTTACTTGCATCCAAGGAGTCTACAACAATGTTGAAGAGAAATAATTATAGATTAGAAACAAATAGGAAAGACAAGTATTCATAACTACACAAGTTTCAATACAGATAATTTATGACTAGCCTCATTCACAAATAACAAGAGATGTCATGCTTGTAAATACTTTGTTAATAATTTTTTTCCTGAACAAATTTTCAGCAATTTTGCAGAATAGTGTGATGCTATTTAAATTTACATGTGATGTAAAAGGCAACCGTAGATGCAAACCATGTGGTGACCAGAGCATTTCTAAGCGAGGATTTTAAAATACCTTTTGCTTTCTTTGCTTTTTTCAACCCTAGACTTACATTATTAATTTTTTTTAATAAAATCCAATTCCCTAAACAAAATTTCAATCTAAATGCTAGTCCTGAAAACTGTCCTGCAAGACATAATTCATATTTTTTCTGAAAGAAGGAACCGCATTTGCCCAGGTTCAGGTATCCCTAATTGAAACATTACATATTCACAGGGAAAAACTAAGTTACCAATTAGAATTTCCCAAGAAGAACAAAGGAAAAAAACAAACAAACAAACAAAATCAAAAGCCAACGCATTTTCCCTTGAAATATTAGAATAACCAAGAAGAGCAGAAGGATCAATACTTACAAGGCTAAGGAGAATGGTATTGACTACTGAGAAAATCCTAGAATTTTTGTCAATGTAGGTTGCCAAACCTGTAGAATAATTTTGGTCAAATCTTATGGGAAAGAAGCACGTATGAAGTGCATAAAGATTACAATGGTTTCATCTTTATCTGACTACCTTATATTGTATGTTAATATTTATTATAATTTCATGCCACATCAAGTAAATATCCCCTTGTAATTCTTCCATAAAGAACATCAAATTTATTTAGGTTGTTGCCTGCAGCATATACAGTTCATGTTCCTTTATTGCTAGATGCATACTATTTTCCTTAATTTCTAGTGGGGAAAATGGCTAATGTTCAAGAGATTAATATGAACAACATGCTTATCAGAACCAAACAGAAATCAAAAGTTGATTAGCAAAAAGCATTACCTTTGAAGCTATTCCGGATTACCTGTGAATGAAAAAGCACATCAAAACCCTGGAAACTGTGAAAAAAGAAAACAAGACAGTAAACAACAATGATGAAATGGTAACATTCAGCTAGTGTCCACGAGAAACTTTTTGAACAGCATCATATTCCTAAAAGGTAAAAAGAAGAGACTTAAAAGAAAAAGAACCAGTGAATGAAAGAAATATGCATTTTTCATCTGCACTCTGCTTTCACGAATCATCATGACCATAAATTATTCAGTATGCAAAGCTAACCATACAATAGTCATCCAGTATAACAAAAGAAGAGAACTTTATGAAAAAAAGTAAGGAAGGAAAAGGAACCTTTCCAAGAACTAAAGGAACAAGAAGTGTGAATATCAAACTCCAAAATAGCTTTCCAGTTGGGATGGATACACCAAGACCATCAGCTAAAAGCATTGAGACCCAAAAGGGCACCTACAGCATCAAACCACCATTAGACTACATTCCAAGGATTTCAAACAATATGAAACTCAAAATGCATGATCAGATAGAAGGCATGCATATCAAATTCAGCAATTGCAAGATGTATACACAGTGAAAGGATGCATAGAAAGGTTGTAAAAGAGAAACTCCAGTTGGAAGCAAGCACAGAATATATGTCAGGAGACAATTGAGCTCAAATGGAGTCTTCAAATGCACAATCTCTAAATTAAAGATCACTGGCCTTGTATTAAACTTACAGTTACAACTCCTAGTAGATTAGAAATCACTGTCATTGTTAAAGCAAGAGCAGTATTCCCACCCACAAGCTGCAAATGTATGGAAAATGCCATCATTGAGAACATACACTATTTAACTGAAGCATACAGGAAATACAAGTATGCAGGAAATACATTAAAACAAAAGAGATAGGAAGAGAGTATAAGTTAAAAGATATAGCATACTTGCGTCAGTGCAACTCCACTTGTTAATGTTGTTGGCACACAACAAAAAATAGCCAATCCTATTCAAAGAAACCCCAATATCAATGGAATTATCCAAACAAAAATTGCTGCAGTAACAACAGAAAGCTTAATAAGATTGTATTCTGCTATTAATTGATTCATAGTCAGGACTCAAAACACCTGTTACAAACTCTCGAGGTGAAAGCCTAACTTGCAAAATTAGATAGGAGAAGAAAGGAGTAAGCAACAAAATAGAAGCCTGCAAGTAAAACAAATGAATAGGACTAATCAGAAGAAACAAATTAAGCAATGTAGTTAAAATATACAAATCATGAAGCTGTATCGGTCCTTAGTTCTCAGCAACATATCAAATATGAATAACATAGAAATGCAGCTTCCTAGTTACAATCCCATTAACAGCCAAAATTCAACAAGAATGAAAATAAAGGGACTAAGTGCCATACTAGCCCAGATATAGCTACAGGCAATGCTTCTGCAACTTCTCCAATTTCTTTACCTTTCAACTTTAATCCTACATGCACAAGAAAGAATTCAAAAGACATTAAAGAAAAACTGAAATAATTAAACACAGAATCATTAACTGTAAGAAAAAACCTCACCTGAAATAAAGAAAATACCAAAAGTAGTAAACTTTGACAGTGAATACTTATGTGCATAGCAACCAAGTGTTGGGTTCGCCATTCCTAAAGCTACTGCACTTATTAAAGCTGCACAAAAAAATAAAAACAAATTCAAAAATTTCAACTTTAACAGCGAATAAGAACATGATCACAACATATACATTTATTTACCTATCGGAAGAAAATTAGATGCTGCAAAATCTAGCAATTTTTGAAGAAAATTCGACCCATTTGTTAAATTCAATGAAGGAGAAGCAGCAGCAGCATCGTAGCTATCACTGCTTCCATCAAAATTTCCCTGAAAGTAAACACAAAAATGGAATTAAAAAACAACCGAATATGAAAAAATGCGATTAAAAATAACAAATAATAACCATATCGGAGCTTTGAGCAGCGCGAGTGACGAAATGAGAAGCTCTGAGATTAAGAGTGGAGGAGGATGCAACAGAAACGCGGGAGAATAATGATAAAGCAACGGTGTTGGTGGTCGAAGTGGTGTTGTGGCGGCGGAATGCAGCAGAGCATGGCGGCCGCGGAGATGATCGGAAGATAGTAGTATTGGTGGTGGTGGTTCTGACGGTAACGGTTGCTGCCTGAGCCTCCATCACAGTATCCAAAGCGAAGTTGGCACTTGGCAGGCAGGCAAGAACTGAAAAAGCAAGCGGCCAATTACAGAAAAGATATTAGTTTTTTTTTTTTTTTTTTGAAACATAGAAAAGATATTAGTTAAGTATTTGTATTTTTGGCGCGTGACTATATTGTCTATTTTTTTTATTTATTTATTTTATGGCTTTGTCTCCATTGCATTATTGTAGAGCAATTATTGGTAAAACACAAAAAAAATTTGTTCCTTTTTTTTGGCCAATAAAAAAAAATTTTATTCTTTTTTTTTTTTCCAAACAAACAAGACTTAATGTAGACGCACTTTTAGGCAATTGTTGACTGGAAGAGGCCCATCTATACGTTTATAACTCCCACACCCAAGCCACAATCAATAAGAAATTGGTTTTAAAATAATTGAAATATATTGTTAAAAAAAAAATAAGAAATTGATTTAGTGTGTGTATATATATACAAATATATATATATTTATCTAAACCACCAGTTTCATCGGTAAAAAATCACCTGTTTCATAGCCTAATTGAACAGAAACATAAAAATATTTTAACAATTAATTTAATAATACAATTGTTTACATCATGATTTGAACTCGATATGTTATTTAAGTGAAAACACGCCTCTAGTTAAATATAACCACAATAATCTTTCAATAACTAATTTATGCGACTATTAATATTTGATTTGAACTCAAGACATCATTTTAAACCAACCAACTGATTATCACGAATATTGGTTAGTTTAATTTTTTTTAAAGAAACAACTAAAATGTGCTTATTTTGTAAAATATTCAGAAATGGTTTGTGTTTGATAATTGATATTAAAAAAATTGATTCAATATTAATTGATTCGTACATCCTATGTTTTATTTAAATAAAAAAATCAAATGATGATTAAAATAACTTTAAATGTATTTTATTAATTCTCTAAGTACTTTCTACTAATTTAATTGTTGAATTATAACTCTGCTTAGCATACTCAACTCACTGATTTTTTTATTTTGCAGATATCGAATAATCAAAATACCGAGATCCGAGTTATCGCTTAAATTAATTAAGGGTGATATAATATATTATTTATGTTTTAAGGAGGTGATGTTCTGCTGCAATTCTGGACTATGGTGTGCATAATACAGGACCTGCATATCATATCATATTATATATATATATATATATATATATGGAGTATGATTGTATATTATGTTGGAATAAAAGGTTGCAGGATGCTCTCAGCTTTTCATTGTTGTTGTTATGCAATGGCAATGGGCTAAGAAATGTTTTTGATCTATCTATATATCAAAACAGCCAATGGGCAATGCTTGTGTCCAACAGCTATATAAAACCTTTTTTTAAATCAAATTTGGTGATATTTCATTCCGCCAAATAAAGCGTTACAAATTTTTGTACAATAAATACTGAAAATAAACTCTAACTGTAACACACAAAAAAAAAAGATATTATTCCTAAAAATATAGGAAAAAATAAAGGGACAAATTGAAATATCATCCTGAAAATATTAAAAGAAACTTTCTTATTCTGAAACATCATACTGATGTTACGAAGAAGTCGATTGGAGTGAAATTCGACTACTTTTTTCATATATTTACTATTTTTATTCATTACTATCATAAGCTACCAACTTACAGCTCCATTAAATAGATTAAAATGACATATCAACAAAATAAATCCAAATAGCCAACAAAAAAAATTATTTAGAAGGGATAAAACCCTTACAAGTTAATCTCAAATATAACTAATTTGCAGCATTGAAAAGTTTAAAAAAAAAAAAATGGGGTATTTGAGTGGTTTTTGGTAAAAAAATAAAAAAACCACCCAAAACCATAACAAACAAGAAGAAGACGAAGAAAAGCAAGAGAGAGGGAAGAGAAAAGTGAGGAGTGTTAGGTGAAGAGAGAGAAAGATTTTATATAATAGTGTTTCTTTATTAAAGTAAAGCGTTTAATTAATGCCAGATTACATGTTTATATTGGAACTTAAACGCCAGAATACATATAGAACTTTATGAAAAGTTATGCCATTTAACAACCCAATTCATAAAAAAAACAAAAGTTTGCCAACAGATATTAGTTGATAAAAATTGTTCTTATTTAAGTAATATACAAAATTTAGTTCAAAAAAAAAAAGTAATATACAAAATTTATTTTCAAAAAAAATAATATACAAAATTTAAAACTATAATATATATAATCGTATTATATTTTATTATTTTTATATTTTTATCCGAATTAAACTGCACTAATCGCATAGTACATTGCTTATGTATTGTGCAAATATTCACTTTTTTTTAACTTGTCAAGTTATGTCACATTCACAATTTTTTACAAACTAACCTCAAAAGAATTATATATATATATATATATATGATCAACTAGTTATTATGGTAGTTAATTAGACAGATCATTGGCAATATTGACCAAATAAAATATGTTGAATTAAGTAGATAATAATGGATAGTAAAGTTGATGATTAACTACCAACAATTGATGGGATCAGCTAATAAAGAGTTGTTTTTGTTCAAATAACATTTTAAATTTGAATTATAGTATATGCAATTATATTAAATTAATTGTTAAAAAATTTTATCCTACTTATAGTTTTACTCAAATAAAATTAAATTAATTAGAATTTAATATACTCTATAGTCGTGGTTTAGGAAAAAAAAGCAATGATTAACCAAGTGCCCATTTTTAAAAGCTGGTGACAATTTTATTTCCAATATGGTAGTTAACCATTATCCAACTGATAATCGTCAACATTTGAGACAAATCCGAATTTTCTTGTTACACTTTAACTAGAAAGTATACTTTTTTTTTTTATGTGAACCACCGATATTTAGAGTCCATTAAATTTTGACTAATTCGGTTTGATCCGGGTATAACCATAAGGGCGGCAAAAGTCTCCCAACAACGGGTAGCATTTTGTAATCATAGGGGTATTTTAGAAATTTCATATTTTATTTTATTTTATGTAATTCCAGGGGTGTGATGGGTGGAACATTATGACGTCTCCTCCAACTAACCCTCATTGTGTTCCTTATGCTCTTTAGGGGGAGTGACTAGTCATCAAGGGCTTAGGGTCGGAGATCTAGTCACTATAGATGTTGGGTGTGTGCACTTCTCTTAGGTAGGTTCCCCCGTACCTACACCTTGGGGAGTCTAGTGTTTGAATCGATGTATTGCTTTCTATGATGAATAATATAAGTAGCCCCATTATATTGATCTGTCGTGTCGGTTGTGCTTGTGCTTGTGCTTGTGCCTAGAATTATGCTTGTTGCCCTGTTCTTGCCCATTGGGCTACTATATTGGCTTTGCAGGTCTTAACTCGGATACTGATATATTTTTCTTTGTGCCTTTACAAAATTACTAATATGTCCCGGAGGTTGGCTTATTAAAAGGTGTTCTATACAAACGTCGCACGGTCCCTTTTTGTGAAGCTTTTGTGGGCCCATGACATTTAGTATCAGAGCATTCGTCACTCTTCAATTATGGCAGTTGTGGCCAAAGCAAATAATTCTAAACAAGCACGCATTGAGGTGCTGGAGAAAAGGGTGGAGACACTTGAAGTTACGGTAACCAAAGTGAGCCCACTAGAGAATGTATTGAATAAAATTGAACTGCTTAATACTGTGTTAGCTAAATCAGATGTTATCAAGAATATTATAAAAAGAGTCGATACTCTTGAGCCAGTGTTGGCCAGATTACTTTCTCTCGAGGGGTGGCCAATAGAGCTTGAGGCAACCCCTCGTGTAGACCCTTTGAGGAGTGGTGATGTTGATGTATTAAAAGACCGGCTAGAGAGCCTGATGTCTCGCGTGGAGACTATTGAGAATTTACGTCATGATAGTATTGAGAATTAGAAGGCCATTGGTGAAGCTCTTGATGCTTTGACGGATAATGCAAGGGAAGCTATCCAATCCTTGTGCCTGGAGCTGCATGCAGCTAGTGGGAAAGTGGAAGAGTTGGCTAACTTGGGTGGCATTGGAGTTGTGCCCATGGGAAGAACTAAGATCCCAGAGCCAACTCCCTTTAAAGGGGCCCGAGACTCGTGCATCATCGATAATTTCTTATTCGACATAGAACTCTATTTTGAGGCAGTGAAGATTGATTCTGAGGAAGAACGATTGAGGACTGCACCCATGTACCTTGCAAATGATGCAAAACTTTGGTGGCGGACCAAAGTGGAAGGTATAAAAGCTGGCAGGGTCTTTGTAACTGGTTAGGATGATTCCAAGCAAGAACTAAGAGCCCAATTCTATCCTGAAAATGTGGGATTTAAACTCGCACCCAGTTAGACGAGTTGAAACACATTGGCTCTATTAGAGATTATGTCCATCAATTTTCAGCATTAATTCTTAATATGCCAGACATGGTGGAGGCAGACCAAGTGCATCATTTTATGACTGGGTTAAAGCCTTGGGCCAAGAAAAACTCCAACGACGAGGGGTAAAAGATGTCGACACTGCCATTTCGGCAGCTGAGAGTTTAGATGATTATATAGAGAGTGGCATCATGAGAAATTTTAATCCCTTCATGGAGGGAGATAGCCAGACTACCAAATGGCCAAAAAATTCCCAAGGAAATTATAAGCCGCAAGCACAATGACCTGAGAATTCAGAACGTAGAAATTGGAATTTTGGTAGGACGAAAAAGAGATTTGGTAATACGGGAGGGGGAGATAGAAATTACTCCAACTTTTATGAAAGGAATTTTGGGTAGCAACAGACAAAGCCCTTAGGTTTTGAAAAGCCTACAGGGAGAAGCACCCCAAGTATTAAGTGTTTTTTGTGCAGCGGACCTCACCGTCTAGTAGAATGTCCTTAATGAGCAGCTTTGAATGTCATCAGGGCTATATGAGCAGCTTTAAAATAGCTAAGGCGCACCTGGAGAGAGCATCGTAATAAATGAAATACTGGGCAAACTTGAAATGCAGGCCATAAGAGTTCTAAGTAGGGGATATGGTGTTGATAAAGCTACTTTCAGAACAAATACTACTACGCAACAAAGACTGAAGATTGCTGAGGAGATTTGAAGGTCCTTTCCCTATCATCACTAAAGTGGGGTCAACTGCCTGCAAAGTAGAACTACCTAAAGGGCTCAACATACATCCTATTTTCCATATGAGCAATTTGCGGCCCTACCATGCATATAAGGAAGACACCAGTAGAAACCAGGCTAAGAGACCTCCAATTTCCAAGTTTGAACCAACAATAAAGATTGTAGAAGAGATCCTAGTAGAGAGAGTAATAGCTTCTAATTGGCGCAAATACAAAGAGTACTTAGTGAATTGGAAGGACTAAGGTGAGGAAGAGAACAGCTAGGAGAAGGAAGAAGATCTTAAAGCTTTCAAGTACAAGACTGATTGATTTTACAAGACTGATTGGTTTATTGAGTCACAGTCGACAAGGGTGTCGATCGCTTGAGTGGGGGGGAATGTCAAGGGGTAGCATTTTATAATCATAGGGCCATTTTAGACATTTCATATTTTATTTTATTTTATGTAATTTCAGGAGTGTGATGGGTGAAACATCATGACGTCTTCTCCTACCAACCCTCATTATGCTCCTTATGCTCTTTAGGGGGGAGTGACCAGTCATCAAGGGCTTAGAGCTGGAGATCTAGTCACTATAGATGCTGGGTGTGTGCACTTCTCTTGGGTAGGTTCCCACCTACCTACACCTTGGGGACCATAGTTTCTGAATTGATGTATTACTTTCTATGATGAATAACAGAAGTAGCCCCACTATATTCATTTATTGTGCCTTGTCGGTTGTGCTTGTGCTTATGCCTGGAATTATGCTTGTTTCCTTGTTCTTGCCCATTGAGCTACTATATTGGCTTTTTAGGTTTTTACTCGGATACTGATCTATTTTTCTTTGTGCCTTTACAAAAGTACTAATCTGTCCCTGAGGTTGGCTTGTTAGAAGGTATTCTAGACAAGCGCCGTAGAGTCCCTTTTTGTGAAGCTTTTATGGGCCCGTGACATTTGAAAAACCTAATTGCAAATCTAACATAATTCATAATGTTCTTCCGAAAGGCTGCTCTGGCTCCTCTCATTACTGATAAGAAGCATAAGGCCATCGCGGTAGTTTTCGGCCTTGTGGTTTTTGGTGTCCTAATCGACTACTTAGGCCAAACCCCATTACTAATTGATAACCTGTCAGTAGATAAGTGAGGTTTTATAAACACCATTGCTTGTCTCAAAGCTAAATATGATTTTACTGTAGATAAAGCCATTGATAAGAGAGTTCAAAAAGAGGCTGAGATAAAGACACTGTTGTTTGAAGACTTGATCTCTAAGCTGAATGAAATGAAGAAGACCGTGAAGGCACTGAAGGAGGAACTATTGGATAATATGAAGCCATGAGTCTACCTGCTATTTGTAAGAAGTTCTAATATGGATGTTTTGATATGTTTTGATTGACTGCTAATGTGTATATATTACTATTTTGGAATGCTTTATAGTGCTTGACAGGCGGTAGCATCACGGCTGAAATGTCTGAGTTTTTACTTTAATTACTAATATGTCCCAAAGGCTAGCTTGTTAGAAGGTGTTCTAGACAAGCCCCGCACGGTCCCCTTTTGTGAAGCATTTGTGGGCCTGTGACATTTACAAAACCTAATTACAAATCTAACCTAATTCACCATGTTCTTCCGGAACGCTGCTCTAGCTACTCTCGTTACTGAGAAGAAGTATAAGGCCGTTGCGATAGTTTCAGGTGTTGTGGTTTTTGGTTCCTTAATCGACTACATGGGCCAAACCCCATTGCTAATTGAAAACTTGTTAGCAGATATAGGAGGTATCACAAACGTCATTGCTTGTCTCAAAGCTAAATATGATTTCACTGCAGATAAAGCCATTGACAACCTTTCAGCAGATATAGGAGGTGTCACAAACGCCATTGCTTATCTCAAAGCTAAATATGATTTCACTGCAGATAAAGCCATTGACAAGACAGTTGAAAAAGTGGCTGAGATGAAAACACTGTTGTTTGAAGACTTGATATCTGAGCTGAATGAAATGAAAAAGATCATGACTTAAATGAAGAAGACCGTGAAGGCGTTGAAGAAGGAACTGTTGGATAAAAAAAATAGTTATGAAGACACAAGTTTAGCTACTATTTGTAGGAAGTTCTAATATGAATGTTTTGATATGTTTTGATTGACTGCTAATGTGTATATATTACTATTTTAGGATGCTTTGTTCTAGTGCTTGATAGGCGGTGGCATCGCGACTGGAAAATATGAGTTTTTACTTTAATTAATAATTTATCCCTGAGGCTGGCTTATTAGAAGGTGCTCTAGACAAGCACCGTACGGTTCCCTTTTCTGAAGCTTTTGAGGCCCCGTGACATTTACAAAACCTAATTGTAAATCTAAACTAATTCACAATGTTCTTTTGGAAGGCTGCCTTAGTTGCTCTGATTACTGAGAAGAAGCATAAGGCCGTCGTGGTAGTTTCGGGCCATGTGGTTTTTGGTTCCCTAATCGACTACGTGCGCCAAACCCTATCACTAATTGACAACCTGTCACTAGATATGGGACGTGTCACAAACACAATTACTGGTCCCAAAGTTAAATACGATTTCGCTGCAGATAAAGCCATTGACATGACAGTTGAAAAAGTGGTTGAGATGAAGACACTGTTGGTTGAAGACTTGATCCCTGGGTTGAATGAAATGAAGAACACCGTGAATGAAATGAAGGAGACCGTGAAGGCACTGAAGGAGGAATTGTAAGATAAAAAAAAGAGTTATGAAGCCACGAGATTGCCTGCTGTTTGTAGAAAGTTCTAATATGGATGTTTTGATTGACTGCTAATGTCCATATATTACTATTTTGGGATGCTTTGTTCGAGTGCTTTATAGGCGGTGGCATTACGGCTGGAAAATATGAGTTTTTACTTGAACTACTAATTTATTCATGAGGCTGATTTGTTAGAAGGTGTTCTAGACAAGTACCGTACGGTTCCCTTTTCTTCAGCTTTTGAGGCCCCATGACATTTACAAAACCTAATTTCAAATCTAAACTAATTCACAATGTTCTTCTAGAAGGCTGCTCTAGTTGCTCTGGTTACTGAGAAGAAGTATAAGGCCGTCGTGGTAGTTCCGAGCCATGTGGTTTTTGGTTCCCTAATCGACTACGTGGGCCAAACCCTATTGCTAACTGACAACTTGTCACTAGATATGGGACGTGTCACAAACGTAATTACTTGTCTCAAAGTGAAATACAATTTCACTGCAGATAAAGCCATTGATAAGACAGTTGAAAAAGTGGCTGAGATGAAGACACTGTTGGTTGAAGACTTGATCCTTGGGCTGAATGAAATGAAGAACACCGTGAATGAAATGAAGGAGATCGTGAAGGCACTAAAGGAGGAATTGTAAGATAAAAAAAAGAGTTATGAAGCCACGAGTTTGCCTACTGTTTATAGGAAGTTCTAATATAGATGTTTTGATTAACTACTAATGTGTATATATTACTATTTTGTAATGCTTTGTTCGAGTTCTTGATAGGTGGTGGCATCACAGCTGGAAAATATGAGTTTTTACTTTAATTACTAATTTATCCCTGAGGCTGATTTGTTAGAAGATGTTCTAGACAAGCGCCGTATGGTTCCCTTTTCTGAAGCTTTTGCAGGCCTGTGACATTTACAAAACCTAATTGCAAATCTAAACTAATTCACAATGTTCTTCCGGAAGGCTGCTCTAGTTGCTCTGGTTACTGAGAAGAAGCATAAGGCCGTCGTGGTAGTTCCGGGCCTTATGGTTTTTGGTTCCCTAATCGACTACGTGGGCCAAACCCTATTGCTAATTGACAACCGGTCACTAGATATGGGATGTGTCACAAATGTTATTACTTATCTCAAAGCTAAATACGATTTTGCTGCAGATAAAGCCATTGACAAGACAGTTGAAAAAGTGGCTGAGATGAAGACACTGTTGGTTGAAGACTTGATCGCTGAGCTAAATGAAATGAAGAAGACCGTGAATGAAATGAAGGAGACCGTAAAGCCACTGAAGAAGGAACTGTTGGATACAAAAAAAGAGTTATAAAGCCACAAGTTTACCTGCTGTTTGTAAGAAGTTATAACATGGATGTTTTGATTGACTGCTAATGTGTATATATTACTATTTTGGGATGCTTTGTTCGAGTACTTGATAGGCTGTGGCATCACGATTGGAATATCTGAGTTTTTACTTTAATTACTAATTTATCCCTGAGGCTGATTTGTTAAAAGGTGTTCTAGACAAGCACCGTACGGTTCCCTTTTCTATAGCTTTTGAGGCCCCGTGACATTTACAATTACAAATCTAAACTAATTCACAATGTTCTTCCGGAAGGCTGCTATAGTTGCTTTGGTTACTGAGAAGAAGCATAAGGCCATCGTCGTAGTTCCGGGCCTTGTGGTTTTTGGTTCCCTAATTGACTATGTGGGCCAAACCCCATCACTAATTGGAAACCTATCAGCAGATATGGGAGGTCTCACAAACGCCGTTGCTTGTCTCAAAGCTAAATATGATTTCACTGCAGATAAAGCCATTGATAAGACAGTTGAAAAAGTGGCTGAGATGAAGAAACTTTTGGTTGAAGACTTGATTGCTGAGCTGAATGAAATCAAGAAAACCGTGAATGAAATGAAGGAGATCGTAAAGGCGCTGAAGGAGGAACTGTTGGATACAAAAAATACTTATAAAGCCACAAGTTTACCTGCTGTTTGTAAGAAGTTCTAACCTAGATGTTTTGATATATTTGGATTGACTGCTAATATGTATATATTACTATTTTGGGATGCTTTGTTCTAGTGCTTGATAGGCGGTGGCATCCTAGCTGAAAAATATGAGTTTTTACTTTAATTACTAATTTGTCCTTGAGGCTGATTTGTTAGAAGGTGTTCTAGACAATCACCGTACGATTCCCTTTTCTGAAGTTTTTGTAGGCTTGTGACATTTACAAAACCTAATTGCAAATATAAACTAATTCATAATTTTCTTCTGGAAGGCTGCTCTAGTTGCTTTGGTTACTGAGAAGAAGCATAAGGCCGTCGTGGTAGTTCCGAGCCTTGTGGTTTTTGGTTCCTTAATTGACTACGTGGGCCAAACCCTATCGCTAATTGACAACCTGTCACTAGATATGGGACATGTCATAAACGTTGTTACTTATCTCAAAGCTAAATACAATTTCGCTGTAGATAAAGCCCAGGACAGTTGAAAAAGTGGCTGAGATGAAGATACTGTTGGTTGAAGACTTGATCCCTGGGATAAATGAAATGAAAAACACTGTGAATGAAATGAAGGAGACCATGAAGGCACTGAAGGAGGAATTGTCAGACAAAAAAAAAGAGTTATAAAGCCACGAGCTTGCCTTCTGTTTGTAGGAAGTTCTAATATGGAGGTTTTGATATGTTTTGATTGACTGCTAATGTGTATATATTACTATTTTGGGTTGCTTTGTAAAAGTTCTTGATAGGCGGTGGCATCGCAGCTGAAAAATATGAGTTTTTACTTTAATTAATAATTTATCCTTGAGGCTGACTTATTAAAAGGTGTTTTAGACAAGCGCTGTACGGTTCCCTTTTCTGAAGCTTTTCCCATAACATTTACAAAACCTAATTGCAAATCTAAACTAATTCACAATGTTCTTTCGGAAGGTTGCCCTAGTTGTTCTGGTTATTGAGAAGAAGCACAAGGCCGTCGTGGTAGTTCCAGGCCTTGTTTTTGGTTCCCTAATCGACTACGTAGGCTAAACCCTATCGCTAATTTACAACCCGTCACTAGATATGGGATGTGTCACAAACGTTGTTACTTGTCTCAAAGCTAAATACAATTTCGTTGCAGATAAAGCCATTGACAAGACATTTGAAAAATTGGCTGAGATGAAGACAATGTTGGTTGAAAACTTGATCCTTGGGCTGAATGAAATGAAGAACACCATGAATGAAATGAAGGAGACCATGAAGGTGCTGAAGGAGGAATTGTCGAAAAAAAAAGAGTTATGAAGCCACGAGTTTGCCTTCTGTTTGTAGGAAGTTCTAATATGGATGTTTTGATTGACTGCTAATGTTTATATATTACTATTTTAGGATGCTTTGTTCGTTTCCTTAATAGGCGGTGGCATCACAACTGGAAAATGAGTTTTTACTTTAATTACTAATTTATCCCTGACGCTGATTTGTTAGAAGGTGTTCTAGATAAGCACCATACGGTTCCCTTTTCTAAAGCTTTTGAGGCCCTGTGACATTTACAAAACCTAATTGAAAACCTAAACTAATTCACAATATTCTTTCGGAAGGCTGCTCTAGTTGCTCTAGTTATTGAGAAGAAGCATAAGGTCGTCGTGGTAGTTTCGAGCCTTGTGGTTTTTGGTTCCCTAATCGACTATGTGGGCCAAACCCCATCGCTAATTGGCAACTTGTCAGCAGATATGGGAGGTCTCACAAACGTCGTTGCTTATCTCAAAGCTAAATATGATTTCACTGCAGATAAAGCCATTGACAAGACAGTTGAAAAAGTGGCTGAGATGAAGACACTGTTGGTTGAAGACTTGATCGCTGAGCTGAATGAAATGAAGAAGACCGTGAATGAAATGAAGAAGATCGTAAAGGCACTGAAGGAGGAACTGTTGGATACAAAAAAAGAGTTATAAAGCCACAAGTTTACCTATTGTTTGTAGGAAGTTCTAATATGGATGTTTTGATTGACTACTAATGTGTATATGTTACTATTTTGGGATGCGTTGTTCGAGTGCTTAACAAGCGGTGGCCTCACGGCTGGAATATTTGAGTTTTTGCTTTAATTACTAATCTGTCCATGAGGCTGGCTTGTTAGAAGGTATTCTAGACAAGCGCCACACGGTCCCTTTTTGTGAAGCTTTTGTGGGCCCGTGACATTTACAAAACCTAATTGCAAATCTAACCTAATTCGCTATTAGCATAGGTGCTATGCCCTAGAGGCCAATCACATTTTAACATTGTAAATTATCCCAAAAGGTAATAAAATTATATTCTATTATTTAAAGTGTTTATTTAATTGAATATTTATCCATTAGCATTATGTTAAATAAATTTATTATCAAGAGTTGATAATATGAGTTACAAATTTATTTAGTACATATGCTATAAATTGTTCATAGTCAATTAATTAATATTTGGGTAATATTAATTAGACTATCACCTCTGTCTATTTTCCTTGATTAGTATGTGATGCTAATAGTGGGAGATAGTGAGTCTCATGCTACTTGATATGGGATATCAGAATAGACGTGTGGATACTCATGTGATAGGTGGATTGAACAGTGACGTTAGATTTGTGATTGCAAGGATATTCACTTATAGTCAACGATCACAGTCTAGGTCATAATGGTGCATATAGTCCTTTGACCTGAGGTGACACAGTCATCCACATTTGAGTGGTTAGAGTTTGTTACCGCTTACATACTTGTGTTATTCACACATGGGTATATGGCGTGTGGTGGCTCTAGTCAGTTAATTGTAGGGATGAGTGTTTAATCAAGAAGGGATTCATTACTCGGAGTGAACTGGGATAGATCCTATGCTATCTAAGTTTTATTCTTGATGAATAGAGTTCCTGGCCAGGACAAACATAACACATTCTGAAAGAGTTTCAGTGCTAGAAAGTGTTTCTAGTATATGTTATGTTTTATCAAGAATAACTTGAGATGAGGTCATATGATAAAGCTATTAGAGTTTGAC
>CATIWK010044620.1:0-27165 GCA_949634005.1 Mallotus japonicus | reverse complement strand
GTATATATTTCCAGTTAAAAAAATTCATTGGACATTGGTGAAACGCTTCACATATGCAATCTTATTAACTTTAATCTTTACTTCACTAGGTTACCATCAATGTAAAACTAACTTCAACACATTATTTATTTATTTTTTTTTTACAAAAACATTATTATACATATCTCAATACTACTTAAATTTTAAAAATATTTTAGCCTAAGTAGTAATAATTGCATAATTTTATTTTTTATAATTGTGAAAAATGCTTAATTATACAATTATTCGAACCCCATATATCTTATGCCACTAAGGCATTGGCTTGACAAGAATTTGAGTTAGATGAGACATATTTATAATGTCAACTAAATAAATTATGCTATATCACCACTTCTTTCAATGCTACCGGATGAACTCCTAGCTAACACGCACATTCAAATTAATCTTTGAATTTAAAGCAAGTTATGTGCAAATAACTTGTTTGTTACAGATGCTGCAAGCTTCTAACAAGTTACAAATCAAGAACTAGCTCAAAATACATGCTAGTACCGGTACTTGGTGGAATAATCTTTTGGAGCAACAACCAAACCAAAACCCTTCCGGGCCTGAATTGCTCTCTTTCGTCCCTCAAATGAGAAAAGGGTTGTCACTATACCAACTGTCAATATACCCATTGACTTTGCAATGCTAGAAATGATAGGAGCTCAATCGGTGCCAGTTCCCCCACCCATTCCAGCCCGCATGTGGAAACTTAAAGTTCCTAGTAAGAGAAACAAAACAAATGCAACAAAAGAGTTCTTTCCCAGTAAGAGAACAACAAGCAGAACATAAAAATATCACAAGATTTTAACCACTACAAAGAGGGAGAAAAACTGCAGATAAGTAGATATGACTTCATAGCCATTAATCAGCACTTCCCTTAAAATTTTAAGAGTAAGAGTACAAGTGCAAGACAAATCCATATATACATGCAACTCTAAAAATTCGAAGATTACGCATATCCCATTCTGCTGGATGCCTTCAACATATTTACTTACTTTGAACTTCATTGCATCATAATCTTTAGTAACATCTACATAATTGCACCATATTTACCACCTCCACCATAATCTCTTCTTTACTGATGTCAATCCCGTGAAACTCAATCTAGACAGTATAAAGCAAAAATTGAGTGCCACATGATGTGCCATTTAATGACCAAGTTCAATACTACCATGAATAAAATGATATTCGTAAACATAAGGGATAGGGGAAAAAAAAAGATTTCAGAAGGACCATTTTTGTCTAGAAACCAAGGGAGCAAGTAATCCATTACATAACATGAAATTCTGATAAATTCATATGATGACTTGCAATTTTTTTTCGTTATCAACACAATCAATGGAAAATCCAAAGCATGCACGATGAATATAACACACACACACACACACACACACACACACACATATATATATATATATATATATATAACTATTTTAATAAAGTATAACTATAAGAAAAAGTATGTTATATATATATATATTAACATACTTTTTCTTTTACTATGATGCCTATGGAGCTAGCAAAAGAAAAAAACAAAAGTAAAGAGTATAACTATTTTCTGTTTTTAGATAATATTTCACTATCTATTGAGTTTAAGTTTATGATAAAAATGAACATGCCCTGGTCCCTTAGCAACCAAAAGTGATAATCTACTTTCTAGAATGCAATATGTCAACTCAAGCTTCAAATTGATGGTAAAGTTTCAGGCAACAATGATAAAATATCAAGGAAAAGTTAACGGAACTGCAAGGAAGAAGGGTAAGGAAGGAAGGGTAAGGTAGGAATAAGGAAAATGATCTGATAAATGTGGGAAAAATGAGTCAAAAAGACCAAAAAATCATCATTTAAGGAAAACCAGTAATAAACATTACGCATAAATTTCAAAAAGTAACAGGAGTAAAAGGAAACAATCTACAGTGTACTTATAGTTATAATATGAACTTGCTACATCAAAGTCCACAATAGTGGTTTCATGACTTCCTATGCCACTTGACCAAAACTGAGCAACAGCTAATTCCATTGTCTGACCACCCACAATAGGAAATGCAAAGCTTTTGGCAGTAGGACAGGAGAACATTACAACACTCTCCCACTTGAGTGGCTTTTGTAGCGGGCAAATCTGCAAATTGCAAGTATGTAATAGCAGATATTGACAATCTAATAAACAATTTCACTGAATTAGTACTTGAACAGTGTCAACAAAAAAACGTCGAGCAGTATCAAATCCTGAAGTTCGCATGGTTGCCTCAACCCAACTAGCACCAAGTGGCACTTCGATAAATCTCCTTTCTATATGGCCTATTCATGCAGCATATTTATGATGAAGAAATTGAGTTAAGTTCAGCATTCAGCCATAAACATTCGACAGTTTGCTCTGCCTCAAAGCAAACTAATTTAAGAAAATTGCAGTTAATTTTTACTGATGCCACCGCATCAAGAACCTAAAATTCAAGATAGTTTCACGTAACTTCAAATGGCTTGACAATATTTCAAGCCTAGGCATATCTTAACAGCAATTCTCCTGACTGCGGACATCATTTGTCTGTAACTTTATTTGCATTTTACCTTTAATTGGTGACTAAAACCAGTTTAATGTCTATGCACTCCTTTTCTATCATATCCTTAAATAAATTACCTTAAACCAACCTCACAGAGTGGGGGATAGAATGCTTTAGTTTGGACGTCACACAAAATGAAATGTTTTCTTTGTGCTTGAATTGACATTTAGGATGAGAATACCAGCAAGCTAAAAATCATAACGAGACAGGAAAAATGCCATAGCAGTAACATAATATTATATCATAATCATATACGATAAACTGACCCGGCTGAAATGACATCCTTGTATATGAAACAATTGGAGGACAATTTTTCACAGTCATAGGTTTTGTTATGGTAATTGGAATCCTGAAAATGGGACCACGCCATGGTGCTTTGCAATCAACTCCATACACTTCATAATACTGTAAACCGTCATTTAGCTTGGTAGGATCAACCACAATGCTGACAAGGAGAAAAACTTATTAATAGATTGCAATGCAGATTGCACTACTACAGACTTTGAAATAGACTACCTCCAGACAACAAAAACTAAATCTGCTGAAAGGATAAACAAATAGAATGAGATAAAATACTGAAAATTTCCAAGACAGCTTAACAATAACCATGGAGTATGATAGTTGAAAAGAAAAATCCACCTAAAAAGCTTGGATAAAAAACACATGGCCCCCTCTGAATGCATGTCTTTTAAGATATCTATTGTTATGAAATATATGCACTAATTGATGTTTCACTAACAATAATTATATATATAACTTCTAGACCAAAAGTTTATAGCCATTTTTGAGGGAGAAGGAAGAAGGCATGAGCAGTCAAATGATAAGCATAATTCAAATATAGAAAAGAATACTTTGAAAGATAGAGTAAAAAAGTGGCACTGGCAACTAACTTGAAGCTGCGCCCATTATGAGTAAGGAGAAGGTACTCGGGAGCCTTTACAACTTCCTTTTCAGTAGAATGTAACTCAATGCACTCCTCAAAGGGAACCAATTCTTCCAAATTGCTGGCACCTTCTTGAAACTTAGGTTCAACTTGAATCGTCCACTGTTAGAATAAAATTTAGCTGCTAGATAAATGAAAGCGGAAAACAAAATTATGGAATTCACTGAACTATTTGGCATAACTTGTACCTTAAAGAATTGGCATTACAACAGACTATATAGATTAAGCATTTCTTAAAATGATATTGTAGCCATGAAAAGACTGGCAATTTTCAGAAAATAACAATCATGACAATCATAGTTATTGTAATAGGAAATGGCCATCCTGGCAATATCTAACGACCTAGATAGAGACCGAGAAAATTAAACATAAACTTTGAGATTTACATTTTAGCATCCTCCTCAAAACATGTCTTTAATTATACATCTCATGTACTATGAGAGGCTTAGCAAGTGATCAAAGAATTGGAACAAATGCACGAAATTTTTTTAAAAAAATCAACTAAACAACACACACTCAATTGGTAATGTGTGATCATACAGTGTATGCTCTGGATCATGACTGAAGATAGTGTGAAACTCTGGGTGCATAAAACTCACACAGAACCCTCATATAATATATATATATATATATATATATATATAACAGATATTAGACCATACAAAAAACCAAGTCTAACAATAACCCACTTCTGTAGGTTGTTGGCATGCACTAGCTTCCCTCAAGTAGATGCCTCGTGAAGTAGGAGCTGCAGCCAAAATACAATATAAACAAATTACAGTTTCATCACAAAGATAAAAATCAATTGAAAATTCTTAATTGACATGAGCAGGAGAATCTTCAGTCACTAGTCAATCAATAACCAAAATTGACATAGCACATTAGGAAACCAACAAAAGTGGCAATGAATTATAGGCAATATCATTAGCATCGTATATATGGCGAAAAACTTGCTGCCCCACATAGTTCATAAATAAATATTGCATGAGTAGCTTGCAAATGTTACTTATAAGTGTGCAAAGCAATTAAAACGTAAGAAGTCCAGTGTTAGCATGCAGGGCACTGTGTAGGCAGACACAAGTATACTTACTTGACTTTCCAGATTGATTAACTTTTATTGAATAACAAACACTTGGAATGTTCTTAGACTTCTGTATATATTCATGTGCCCTGTAAACAGTCACAATAAATTCCAACTTCACAAAAGGTTTCCAAGATATTTCTAAGAATTATAAACACAACAACAAACAGGTCAAAGCAGAACATCTAACTTGTCAACTTGCATAAGCCCTTGTCCTGTGGATAGTTTATCGGCCAGTGATTCACCTACAGGAACACATGTGTTCTCAAGAGCCTTTCTTACACTATATGGGCTTACAGGAATGCCTTCTGCCTGCAGATATAATGTAGCATGCCAGAAGCTCAGCTTTGAGAATGCAAAGCAGCATCAACTATGACTAGGACAAAAAACAAGAATCAAAATATGCATAGAAAAGAACCTTCATTGCACTAATAAGTAATGCAATGCCACCACAAGCAGATGGAGATGCCATTGATGTTCCATTCATGAGCATGCGCTTTTGGAGAGTCCATGTAGGGACTGGTGCAACAGCCCCACCAGGAGCACTCACATTGACTCCAAGATCTCCATCAACTGTTGGTCCTCGGCTGGACCTGTGGTCCAATTCCCCTATGTATATGTTATATAAATCTAAAGTAGAACAATTGCTTATGTGGTGGTTGATTGTGGAGACTTATATTGAACTGACTATATTGAACAATAGAGTTAATCAATAGGAAATTAACAAACCAGGTGTACTCAAGTCCTTCAGAAGGAGGTTCAACTACACAGTGAGCACTAGCAGCCATTGCAGGAGAAACATATGCACCTACTCCTATAATGCTGGAAGTTGTACCACCAGGAGCACCAACAGTGCTTAATGCTGGACCACTATTACCAGCACTACTCACAAATATAAGACCATGCTTATTTACCACCTATTAAAATAAAAGTAGCAATTCATAAGGGAAATATGATAAAGAAATGTTGTAGCAGGATTTATAAGGTTTGGAATTGATACTTCATTAACAAGGTCAACAAAGCGGCCATAATCAGGCAGTAATGTAGGTTCTCCATAACTCATGTTGATGAGATCACATTTATGCTGGAAAAGGCAAAAAAACAAAGGAAGATTCAGTGTCTTACATACATTAGGATCTTTCTGTATAGTAAAAAAATGCAATACATTAACTTTGTGTATATGTATCATAAACATTTATGATATTTTGAAGCCAATAAACAGAATGAAGAATTGAAAATAGCCTTTAAACTGAAATTCTCCAAACTACACAAAAATGTATTTGAAATGCAATTTATTCAGATAGACAGACTATTGTGAAATAATTTCAACCCACCTCCACAGCAGTAATCAGAGCCCTTGTCAAACCAGTGCCTGTCTCCATTGAATCTAGACGTGAATCTCCAATTTTGCATGATATCAACTGTGCTCCAGGTGCAACTCCATTCAATAATGGCTCCTGCTAGCAATTCATCAACGAAAATGCCAAAACTAAAACCATTTTACAGACCGTGACAAGCAAATATGCGGTAACTTGCAATATGGAAGTACCTTTGGGTGGAAGGCAGTAGCAATGCCAGCAACATGAGTGCCATGAGGGGAGCTATCAGTTACTATGCTTAAGATATTCCCCTCGTCGTACACATTAAGGACAAATGAACATGCATCCAACTTGCTAAAAACACCAAATTTCCTTTCGGTCCTAAAAAAATTAAAAATAAAAGGTTCCAACAAAATCATTGCTAATTCAAAGTGTAGTATACAATAATTCATTGAAACACTAAAAATCCCATATTCTAGAACTGTTGTCTATACCAACTTCATATACCTATAATTTGTCAGGGGTATGAAGTCTGTGAGCTTTCCACAATCAGGGTCATCCTCAAGACTTTGTGTGTCAAGAGCCGCCCTCCATAATTCTCCATCATGCCACACAACAGCATCTATGACAGGTCCCTTGTCATCATAGCTCTACAATGTAGGGGGAAAAAAAAGGTTTCAAAACAGCAAAAATAGCTACAGGAAAAGTAACAGATTAGGGAACCTGACACTTACCTCAGCTTGCTTTCTTAGTAAATCAATTCTGTTTTGGAGGTCTTCTTTAACCTTCTTCAAATTTATATCATCTGGATTGGAATGTTTCTGAAAAATAAAGGCGACATAAGACCAATTATACTATTTCAGCATCAAATACAAGACATATACTTTTGATACAAATCAAGCAGTATTTACAACAACCTGATTGAATTCATCAAGATGCTTTACAGCCTTAGCAATTTCTTCCTGGTTTTTCTCATCCCACTTCTTTTTTCTTTCTTTCTGTCAATAAGAAAAAAAGGGGAAAAAAAATTGTCACTGAATATGACTAATGCTTAAAATTGATCATACAGAGTTTCATCGCTTACCTTCAAACGTGAAGTCAAAGTGTTAGTAAATAGCTCATAGACCAACTTATAACCAACATGCCATTCACCAGAAGGGTTTTTCCAAGAAGAGTTAACAACCAGCGAATCTCCTATTGATGAATACATTACATTACAATCACAGCACAAAAATTCAAAGTTAATCTACGTGAGATGCACAATCTGATCGTTCAGAAAAACCTGAAGCCCCGAGAATGCAACCATCAGCATCAGCTTTCACCACTTTTGAAGTATCGATATCTCCACTTCCAGTGCTAAACGAGCAGAAATTTAAAACAAAAATAAAATCAACAAATCATTAGATTAAGAAAACTAAAACAAGCAACTCGGTCAACTTAATACCAGTCAATAACATCAAGGATCTTCGGTTTTCCGTCGGAGGTCACGTTAAGTCCAGCAGCGGCAGGGTCAACTCCAGAATCTAAAATTCAAACGGTTCGTAATAAGCAATCAAACGTTCAGTTTCACAAACAAATGAGTAACGATTCGAATTTTTGAGTACCGAATATAGCGATAATAGTGCCACGGCCATCGAACTGAGGATTATTTTCGATGAATCGATCGGCGCCGATTTCCTTCTTAGGCATGAGTGAAGCTAAGAAAGTAGATTCGTTTAGCTTGAAATTACGAAGAGAACCATTGTTATCTCCTCCACCACTACCGCCACTACCACCGGTTACAGTGGTCGTAGAAGAACAAGGCATGGCACTTTTATTGCTCTTATAATAATTACTTTTTCTAGCTTTGTTTTTGGTGTTACTGAAGAGCTTTTTGTGCGTAATGAGAAGCAACGAAGTAGAGGGACTGCTGTGGGCGTGACGTTGGGTGAAGAATGATGGTGTTCTGGCCCAGTATATGCTTTTTATTGATAATGGGCTTGGCATTTGGATATTTTTGTAATTTTGTTTTTCTTTAATTAAAGGGTGTTTTCGTTATTTTGACGAAACTCGTGGTGGTGGTGGTGTTCGGTGGCGGTTTGGGCGGAAGGGTGTAAGGGCGGGAAGTTATAGAGCGCCACCTGGTGAAGTGATAGTGCAGTGCTGTGGTGGTGATGGTATCTGGGCGTGGATTGGGTGGCGTAATTCTGTTTTGTATGTGGTGAGATTACTATGTTTGGAAATTATGATGAAATGGTAGGTCCACATTGCACGTTTCTTCTATTGTTTGAAATTATGATATTTTGATTCTCAAAAAAAAGAAATTATGATGTTTTTGTTTTTTTTTTCTTTATATATTTTCTTGGTTTCCTCCTTAAATGATGTCTTTAAAATTGTTACGTATCTTCGAATAAAAAAATAGTAATTCAGACAAAAAAAATAAAAAATAAAAAAATAGTAACTAATCTGATTCTTGCAAAGAGAAATAGATGCTTCCTCCTTTTCTTTAGCATCTGATGCTTCCTTTTTTTTCGTTCGTCTTATTGAGGAAGAGATACATTGTACTAAAATAGCATTATGGACGTGGGAAATTTTCATTTGGGACTTAATTTTTTTTCTTTTGCCATTAATTTCTCATAATATATTTTTTTAATATTCTCATAATATATATTTTTTAATAGAAAGATTATATAACATAAATTTTGATAAATTGCATGATATGGACAGTCATTTTTTTTTAAATCAATAACAGCATGAATTAGACTCTACACTTCAATCTGTTATTAGACAGAAGCTACCGTTTAACTGCTCCCACACTGACATAATACATTCTTTTTTTTAACAATTAATCATACATTTATTTAAAAATAATTAAAAAAAAATAAAAATTAAACCCTTAATCTATAAATGTCTTAAAGAGAATTATGTCATTAAATTAATCAACATTCATTAAACTAAATATCTAGCCCAAAATATATTTCTAAATTGAAAATCCATAGAACAAAGTCACAAACTCATAACACAAAGTCGCAAGCCCAATATTGTTGTTTCTCAACTTGGGAAAGGAAGCCTCAATTTGTTGGTAGCAGCAATAACAACCCATGCAGAACCAAATTGAAGATGTTGCATCCACAACCAAATTTTTGTATATATATATTTTTTAATCAAGTGGTTAAATCCCAATATCACAAGGGAGGGGAGATAGGGGATTAGGGGTTCGATCCTGATATCCAGCTCTTCAACTGGATGTTTACATCTTTTGACACTTGAATTACTCGTAGAAACAACTTTTTTATACTTTTTGTTTCATAGACTAGACATAACTTTTGATTTCATATGAATATTGGCCAACTGATTGTGTATCATTCATTTCATAAAATAAAAGTACTGAAGTATTAACTTCAACAAAATTGATGGTGAGTGGATCAATATGATTGAAGAGCTCCTACAGCCTTCATATTTTAGATTCACAAAATTGCAGCAAATTCTGAAAAGAAACACAATAATTGATTTATTACTAAAAAATATAGATCTAGATGGTAAAAAAAAAAAAAAAAAAAAAGAAACTTGCCAGTGGACCCCCTTAAAGCTAAAACAAAGAACGCATGCTACAGTACACAGAGAGAAAAGAGAAATAGAGTTGGATTTTTTTTTTAGTTTATATATCATTTTCTTCTCGATTTCTCATAATATTGGCTAATGGCTAATAAGTGATTTTAATGTTTTTTCCATTGATTCTAATTGTGAATTTCGCAGTAAATTTTCTTTGTTAAGTCACCCAGATACTCTCATAGTCTCATTTGATTATTTGTGTGGCAAGTATATACATGTATTGCATGGAGAACTCATTTCAGTTTTTATACAATGAATCAATTTCATGTAAAAATTGGACCTGTTCTAAAACAGAAAAGGCAACCATAAGCCCATCCCAATCCCAAGAGACAACCATAACGCCATCCCAATCCCAAGCATTGGCTTGATAATTGCAGAGTTGTTATCTTTATGGCTTTTTTGACAATCTTCACAGCTACCAAGTTCAAGTTCCTGGTCCGACTCGTTCCTCAAAAACCGGCGATCATTCTAGTAGATAGACAAAGGAGAATTATAAATCAGAATAGCTAAATTGCTATGACCTGAAATGAATAAAGAAAGCACATACTTGTTTTTCATGAAATATGGTTTTGGCATGCGATCTTTGAACCGAGTTGTGTGCTTTAATATCTCAAATGGAAAATCAAGCTAAGAAATTGAGCAAATCCAAATTTAACACTCGAATTCAAAGACAATTCCGAACACCGAGTTTTGCCGTTACAGGGCGGAAAAGCTGATTGAGCAATCAAGATCAAATAACCTTTGCACTATCGTATATCATAGGTAAACCAGAATCATTATATATCATAGATATCATTAATCAACAATTACAATTGGGAAATGTTTGTTCCTTGAGTTACAGGTTCTTACAAAGAATATATATATATATATATCTTAAAAGAAATCTTAGAAAAGCCTTCAAATTTTGTTAAATTTCATATGAATCTTTGTATGTTGATTCATTCCCTAAGCTGTGCAATTTGTAATTTTTTTATCTGCTGTTCTAAAATTTCCACAAATGTCCATCAATCTTTATCTATACTTCGTTGTCTGGTCCTTGTACTATCTTCAGAACTCCAACAATTACAGAAACTTGAAATGATAAATCTTTTCTCCATCTATATTTTGAGACCCTTTTACGAAACCTGCGATATTGGCTCTTTAGCAACAACAAAGAGAACACGTACTGCATAACATGTTACTGATATTGAAATGTTCAAAGTTAAGAGGACATTGCATACCTCAACTGTTGGTATGAGGTTATGGCAGGTAGTGTCGCAAGGATATGGACAGTCGATCTCCTTGGATAAGCCTCTGTTAAAATACCAAGCGCCTACTGTTTCTGCAATTGTCTGCCAAAGAAATTATGGTAAAGTTTTCGTCAATTCTGAAAAAGTATGAAGTGACATAAAGCATGGCATTAAAAATGTGAGCCTTAAGATTTGATTATATATCACTCATTCTACTAAATTAACAGAGCCGATTACTCGCTTTACAGATAGCTGACCAGCATCCTCAGCCTTGAATGGCAGAGAAAAGATTTATATGGAGTCTTGCAGGCAGAATGTAAGCATCGTACCTTATTGTGTATCCGTGGAGAGTCCACTGCAAACCATGTGTCTTGCGACTCACTTTGGCAATGAGCAAAGCATGAATTTATAAACATCCCCCCACGACTGGAATTGTTAACGAAAAATCTCAAGGCTCCCAGCATATCACTCCTGAAACCTGAACACAGCATATAGCAAAGTACATGAAGTATATAATTAAGTTCTAAGACTCCGTACTGAATGGTTGATACTGAAAGCCTGTGACCCACCTTGCAATATGCCTATCTGTGTTTCACTACAATCTGCTGTATTAAGCTTGCAATTCTTCCATAATCCAGGCAAGTCGGCAGAAGGAGGCACCAATATATGGTTGAACTGTCAAAACTTTAAAGTTTCAGTCATTCTATGCTGTTAAAAGAATATTGTGCCATTTCATATTGAAGAATGTTTAGAAATACTTTACTTGGTACACATCATAAGCGGCGTTCAAGATGAAGAATGGTATTGTAATGAACCTTAATGTATATTGTGGAAAGATGCACTGCATAATGAAAAAAAATGCCATGACTATTAGCGTGAACCCAAAAAATACGATAATGGGAATAGAAGTCTCCAGACAAATTTACCAGTTTTGGATTCTCAAAGGAAGTGGTGCAGTTTTTGTTCAGATTCTTTTCTACTCCCTGCCATGAACAATTAACACTGTAAATAAAGCTAGTGTGATATATAATGCAGAGCAGAACTTAAAACTTCCGACTCTTTATAAGAAATATGACATTAAGGGTTTTTTTTTTTTTTTTTCCATAAATAATTCATATAAACATCCAGCATTGATTCATTTGACATGAAATCTTTGATTGTTGTGACATTTTATCTTGCCACTCCAATTTTCATAAACATTATTACCCACTTGATTATCCATCAAGCAAAATTCTGTTCACAAGCATAGCCCAATTCAGACAAAACAAAAGAATCAATGGGATATGGCAATCTCCAGGCCGACAGTGAGTTCAAGGATGCTATCAGGAGGCTTCTCCATTGTATGGTCAGACTCCTATAGCTTTGAGCTCATAAAACAAAAAGTACAATTGGAAACATGAAAGGAGCATACGATGAAAAGCTGTTGTCTACTGTTTAGCACAATAAACTGAATTCACTTTTATTAGTGAAGGGGAAGTTGCATGAAACATAAATAAGTGCTTTATAATCCATGTCACGTACGACAGTTGTAAGAAACAAGATTCTCATAAGCCGTACCTGTAGAGTGACAAGTTTTTCATAGAACAATCTCATAGTGTGTTTCAAAGCAACATCTTTTCTGTAAATGGGGAGACAACAATTTATTAGTAAAATATTTAAAAAAAAAAAAACATTGACAGATGTTAAATACAAAGTGAAACTTACCCATCCAGGAAAAATCCTGCATCACTCAAGCACTTCACACTGGCATTCCTTGGTAACACCTTAGCAAAGTTATCACATTGGAGAAAAGTTGATAAACCCCCAGCAGAGCAACCTGAAAGCAAGGCCTGCAAAACAGGTAAAATCAATATCAATATTGTTACTAAAGTTTGTAATCCAACCAAAGAAGATCAAATTTCCACTTATGGCATGATTTCAATCAGTTGTTAATTAGTGTTTAGTCATTTATTTTAGACCATGCTACTCCCAATTATGCACTCTTATCATAGAAGCACTGATAGAAATCAGATTTTCAGTATGTAAAGAAATGCACATCACATTATTGCATTTGAATTGTTTTTACCTTTTGTGCCTGCCCCAACCCTTTGGGGAGGAGATCTTGAATGATTGCATCAAAGATCCTTTGCCCTCTGAAATAAAGGACTGATGTCTGTTTCAATCAGCACAGAAAGAACATTTTAGTTAAGCAAAATACACGGCCCTTCGCACCAACATAATTTGCAACTTCCAACAACTAAAAAAGGGCATATGTGGTACAATGACAATCAATGGCATGCATTAGAATTTAGAACTATACACTATAGACTGTTGGGCCAATTCTAAACAAAAATTCAGCAGCTTATCCTTCATACTTCATATTTGGAATGTAGAGGAAATAACAACACCACCAGGAAAGAAAAGGAAATCAAGATATACCCCATTATTAAACTTAGCATCTCCACCAAATGATGCTCCATCGCAATATCTAAGCTTCACACGATTCCAGTTGTAAAAATCTGTTTAATGAAGTAAAAAATACAAGGCAAATTCATTAATCAGATCAGAAATCTTGAATGGGAGTACTAATACTTCTCTAACCATATCCATATATGATTTACCAATCAACTATTGCAAATGACTTAATTTCTTTATGTGCAGCTAAACAGTAAAAAATTAGGATGAACCAATCCATTTAAGCTGCTATCTTTTTTGGCATTAATTGTTTATGACTTATGTGCCAAAATTCAAGGTGGGTATACACATATGGTATTAAACTATACAAAATAAAACCAGCCAAGCTAGATAAGGACATTTATTGTCAGCCTACCACCAAGTAAATAAAAACTAAAGTAGAAGCACATGCGAACTAGATTCAGTATAACAATATAAACTGGCATGCTAGATTTTAATAATTCACACAAAGTCTTAAGTTTATACACCGACGTTGCCATGTAATTATGTGGCAGTGATTTGTGTCTTGAACACGAGACAGTACGAGAAGTTATGTGACCACTTGGCCAATTAACGAAGAAAAATAGAGAACGAGGGGTAAATTAGTGGTGCAATTTGGGAAGCCCCACGAAGAAGAATGGGCCGACAAAAGGAGGCGACAAAGGCTGGAAAAAGTCGGACTTTAAAAACTAAGCGATAGCTGTATTCATTCACGTGAAAGGTGAAAAGGACAACAGAGAATGTGAGGGAAATGGACATCTCACTCACTCACTCACAGACTCACAAACAAGATTTCATTAGTTCCCAGAATTACCCTTTCATTGAACAGGGGAAACATGCTAGTTTTCCCGTGAAGAGCTCGAGGACAATGGTGTCCCAAAAGAAAATGATGGGGTGCGACCATTTTTTAATGTGGACCATTGAAACTGGATCAAGTGAGCTATAAAGCACCTGGGTTACCAGAGGCATTGTTGCTTAGGATTCCAGAGAAGATCTCCAGCTTGGTCATGTAACGTGTAGATCCACGCCGTGTATTTGCTCTCTCCAAGCACGATTTTAAATCATTGCACCATCCGCCTCCCTATCATTAAACATCATAATTGTCATAATTAAGCCCCATATTTCAACAAATCCAACCAATCAATCAATCTCTGCTCACACTTTTGAAGAAAATTTAAAAAATAAATTATCCAATATAAAAAAAATATATATAAATTTGATGTCTCAACTTTTATGATTTTTCTATTTGAGTGTTTGAACTCTTTTTTTTTTGCAATCAAGTAGCTGAACTTTAGAAAAACATATCAATGTAGTATCTTCGGCAGATTTAATGTTGACTGGGTGCTGACTCAGATTAAATATGACCCATTTTTATCCTAGTTATTGGTCATGTCAATATGTGCCACATATATTGCATTATTTAAAAAACAAAATTAACCTTATTAAAGATTATGAATTGACAAAAATAACCCCAACATTAACTTTCGCTGCAACATGAAAGGTGACTGAATAAGGGTAATTTTATCTTTTAAATAATGCAACACATATGGCAAATGACATGGTTAATGACTGGGATAAAAGTGGATCCTATTTGATTTGACTGAGTACCCAGTCAACATTAAATCAGTTAGAGACACTACATTAGTATGTTTTTCTAAAGTTCAGACACTTGATTGTAAAAAAAAAAAAATTTATATACTCAAATAGAAAAATCACAAAAGTTGAGACACCAAATTTGTAATTTTTCCTTTGGTTAAAAGGAGTTGTACTATTTTTCTACTAAAAACAAATATTAAATTAGCCCCAAATTACAATTTTTTGTTTACGCAAAATTTTTTTAACTTGTTAATTGCACTTTGCTCATAATAAAGTTTTTTTTAAGAAAAAAAAAATTGAAACATTAATTTATTAAAAATTAAAAATTAAAAGTTAAAAATATATTTTGATGAACAAAGAATATAAATGAAGTACAATTAAAATTTATCGAAATAAATTCCTACTTAAAATGTGAAATCATTCGTCACTATTTTTTAATGGAAAACTAAATTGATTTACAATTTGGTGATTCGTTCGATAATCTATATACTCTGCTCTATGATGTTGATTAGTCATAAATCGGAGAGAACCATAAACTCTATAAGGGATGATCACTGAGGTTTCATAAAAGAATTAACAATTCCACGAATGAAAATCCAAAATTCCAAAAAAAAAATATTTATTGAATGCAAATAAACAAATAAATAAAAATAAAAAAATAATTAAGAACTAATATCGATTTAAAAGATGCATGATAGTGGTATTTTTAAGTTTATCTACATTAATTTAGTTTTTTGGTTAATGTCTACATTAATTTATAAAATTGGTATATAATAAGCTTCTTACTCTCTAAAGTCAATGATTGATTTGAGTTAATAAATGAATTTAATTCTTATTCTATATTTGATATACATTATTGGTATATCAAAATATATATTTATACACTTTTTAAAGGGTATCATAAAACAGATGTTTTAAAATCTACTATCTATAATTTGTGTAATTTATTTTTTATTTAAAAGAAAAATTGTATATAATCTATTAATATTTAATAGATTATATATATGTGTGTGTGTGTGTGTTTGTGTGTTTTTGGACGGCAAGTATAATTTTGTTGACATTTTTAAAAATTTCTAGAAATAACTCCAACTAAAAAAAAAGGTAACGATATGTATTTAATAAAGTATTTTAGTTAAATTTAAGATTAATCTCAAGTAAGGATTTTATCCTTATTAATATATATATATATTTTTTGTTGTTTGTCAAATATTTTTTTGTTGTTAGTTATTTTAATTGTGTTGATTTGTCCTTTGATCTGTCCAATTGAAGTTGTTGGTTGGTAGATAGTGATAGTGTTAAATCATAAATGGTAGATGCTTGAAGAAAATTGTCAGATCTAGCTCCAATTGGCACTTTTGTCATATCTTTTATGATGTTCTAAACAAAAAAGGTTTTTTCTTATATTTTTCAGGAGGATTTTTGTTGTTGTTTTATTATGTATTTCTTTAGAAAAAATATCTTCTATTAATGTTTAGAGTTATTTTCAGTAATTTCTTTAACATAATTTTGTATTTAGATGAATGAAATCACGAAAGTTGTTAAAAATAAATAAATAAAGAATAGTGAGGCATATGTTTCCCACGTTCAAGAACTTGATTCCAACCCATATTCTGTATATGTTATCCTATTTGCAACACAAATATGCGTGTCTAAGACTAAGTATTAACCAATCAACCAACCAACAATCTTAGCTCACTGAATTGCAAGTACCAAAACAATGTTCCATGGAAGATCAGAAAAATATTGTTCTTTACCATACACACACGTATTCACCAAGATTTCAAATCTCTCTTTGTATTTATATATGCATCTCCATGGATCATTGTGTACCTTCCTTTCAATTATTTGATTGTCCGCCAAAGCACTCTAGTGGCATTTCCGACCTCAATCAACAAGGTCAAATTTAAGGCTAAAGTAGCAATTTATCCTAGAACTTAAATGCGATAGCCAGTCACCGGTCCATTTCCATTTCTATGATTGGAAGATATATGGATGCCAAAATTCTACGTTTTCTTCACTTAAATTTTAAGTGTATTTTGATCTTGGTTGTCTCTTGGATACAAATCTTGTATTGTTAAGTTTATATTTTGTTCTGTCCTTATTTGGACGGGTTGGTTCTACCGTTTTTAGTAGTTTTTATGTGTTATGTATTGTTCTCCATCTTTGTATGAATGTTTTGTTAGTAATGATATTACTTTCTTTCTCAAAAAAAAAAAAAAAATAGTCAGTCAGCTTAAAAATTACCTTTTTAGCTAATTATTCTACAAACTTGATAAATTTGACCAATTAGTTCATATTAGCTTTTCATAACAATTCAATTCAGTTCAAAATAACTTTTTTGGACTAATTTACTGCAAAACTTTTATACATTGATGCTTTAGGTTCAATTTGTCAAATTTTTAAATATGCAAAATAGGAATTAATGAAAATTAAATTTAAAATTTTTATTTTTTAGAAATTAATATTCAGTTTTAAAAATAAATATAATATAAAAATATAATTAATTTTTAAAATTTTGACATCAATCTAAATTAAAATTATCAATTATTTATTTAAAATTAATTTCAATCTATTTAATTTTTTAATTGTGACCAAATAGTGCTCACGTGTATAATTATGTAATTTTTAATTTTAATTTTTTCATTTTAAATATATAAATATTAAGAGAAATAAAAATATGTGATTAAAATAAAAAATTTTAACTAAACATTTTACTTTTGAAATTTTTAATTTTATAATTTTTCAATTTAGTTAAATTTAAATCATATATTTATCAAAGAAACTGAGAAAATTTTATAATAATTGACAATTTAATTTTTAAAATTATGTTTCTGTCTTATATATTTTAAATTTGATATAAAATAAATCTGATTACTAATTTATAAAATATTTTGGTTTAATTAATTAACAATAATAATTTTTAAATGAATTTAATTTTATTATTTTATCAAAAAACACATCTGCGCACTTTTTCATATGGGTAACTCACATTGTTATTTATATAACTCACTCAAAATATTTTATAAATTAGTAAGTAGATTTAATTTATATCACATTTAAAAATATATAAGACATGTAATTTCAATAATTAAACTTTTAAAAATTTTTAAATAAGAACTTTTTCTATTTCTTCTATATTTCTTTATACATATATATATTTAAAATTTTAATGTGCTCAATCTCTTACTCTTATACTTTTTTTTTTATATCCCTTAACATCTATGAATAAAAAATAAAAAATAATTAATATTTTGATTTGATTTTAGTAAAAATTTGAGAAATTGAATAAATAGATGCAATTTAATATTTTAATTTTAGAAATAATTGATAATTTTGATTTGACTTTTAGTAAAAAGAAAAAAAATAAATTTTATTTTTATTTTTTTCTATATTTCTTTAATCTGAATATATGATTTAAATTAAATTAAATTGGAAAAATTTTAAAATTAAACATTTTAAAAACAATAATTTATGATTTATAGATAGTTAAAATTTTTATGCTCTCAATTTTTCATTTTTACCCACATACTTTTATATTTCTTAATATCTATATATCTAAAATTAAAAAAAATAAATTTAATAATTTTTAAAACCACATCCATAATTATTTAATTATATACACGAACATTATATGGTCGTAATTAAAAAGCTAAATAGATGCAATTTAATTTTTTAATTTCAAATTTTTAAAAAATAATTGATCATTTTAATTTGAATTTATGTAAAAATTTAAAATTTATATTTTTCTATATTGTAATTTTAATTTTTAATTTATTTCTTAAATTGAATATTAATTCCCATAAAATAAATTTTTTTTGTCTAATTTTATATATTTTAAAATTAGATAAGTATGAATCTAATTAGTCAATGTATAAAAGTTTTTGGGTGAATTAATTAAAACAAATTGTTTTGAATTGAATTTAATTTTTCTGAAAAATTAATATGGGTCAATTGGCCAAGTTTGTCAAGTTGATGGTATAATTAACTAAAAAACTAATTTCTGAGCTAATTAACCATCATGTCCAACTTTATGGGGCAAATTACGCTTTAGTCTAAAATTTAATATGGCTCCATGTTCTGTACGTTATTAGTTATTACTTGTAAGTTATACCTAAATATGAATATCTTCTTGACTTTCGGCTAAGATTTGTTTGCAACCTATAAATTTTAAATTTTATATATATTTGAATACTCTTGATTAAAAATGATTACTAAATTACTTTTTTTTTTCTTCATTTAATGAACTGGTAATGGTATAATATTAAACAAAATTAAAGATAATATGAATATAACTCTTGTATATATTGTATGAATAATTAAATTTAATTATTGAGTGTCTATTTTGTATGTAAGTAGAAAATTAAAATCCTAATTATATATATGTTTTTTGTATCAAGACTTTAAGGTAAAATATATTTTTATTTCATCTGTAGATTAGTTCAACTAAACAAATATGTAATGAAGTAGTTAAAAACTTGACCAATTACAAGTTACATCATATATACATATCACATGCATAGGATCTGGAACCAATTGCTTGACTTGATTCAATCTAGATTGCTTCCGTAAATGCACTTGTTTATTTGACTTATTATTTTAAAGAACCCCACTACCTAAAAGCATAAACCTAGTAAAGTTAGTGCCTGCTAGGCTTAAGCTCCATAAAAAATTATCTATGTGAGACCGTTCCTTGTTCAATAGGTTTTAGAATTCTAACACTTCTAAAGTGGTATTTTATCAGATAAGCTAATAAAACTTAAAAGAAAATGATTAAGAATATTTTATTATAGTCTTGTCTTTGGACAAGTTTTTTCTGTTGTCTTATCTTTTGATAAGGTACTAGGTTTTTTTTTTTTTTTTTATTACGGGTTTTGTCTTTTCTATCCTTTGGCTTCATGGCTAGTAGTAGTGAGTATGTGATGGAAGATATTTAGGAACGGCGTGCAAGTCTGTCTCTTTAAGAGGAGGAGGAAGGTAGTGTGGTTGCAGAGGATTCAAGGTTGGTGAGGCTGCGGTTGATTCTTGTTTCTGTTTGGTTGGGAGATTTCTAACTGATAAGAGCATTCACTTCCCATCCATGAAGAATACTCTTGCAACCCTTTGGAAACCTGTGAAAGGGGTATGTATTAAAGAGGTTGGATTCCAATTGTTTCTTTTCCAATTCTTCCATGAATTTACAAGAGGTCCGTGGACGTTTGATAACTTCCTCTTATTATACAAAAGGCTTGAAGTGAATGAACAACTTGCAAAAGCTTCTCTTTTTCATATGTTTATTTGGCTCCAAGTGCATGATGTTCCTATCGAGTTTATGTCCAAAAAAAATTGCAAAACAATTGGTGACTATATAGGGGGTTATATTACTTTTGATCCAAAGAATTTTGATGGTATGTGGAAGAGCTATTTACGAATTCAAATTGCAGTGGATGTTCGTTCTCCTTTGAAACGGAGAATGCGACTGAAAAAAGTAGGTGGGGAGTGGTTCTAGGTTAATTTCCAATATGAAAGATTATCTCAGTTCTGTCACTTTTGTGGATTCATAAGATATACTGATTTATTCTGTGAAAAGTTATATGATGCTCTATTTCACAAATCTGAATACATGTACGGGGCCTGGTTGAATGTAAATTCCCATGGGAATAAGGGGGTGAATGGAGAAAAATAGTTGCATTCGACCACTCCGGAGGTGGCTGTGGGGGATTCCAGTAATGCAGGTGACTGGATGATCATTAACTCTAGCAAATCTCCTACTATGGTAAGTGTGCATGGTAAGAGTGTAATTAGTGGAAGTCATAGGTTGGCAGTGGTTACTAGCACTGATCATGGGGATATGGCTAAAATTGTGGATATTTCGAATTTGGCGGGATTTATTTCCCAAAGTAGGAGTGAAGAGGAGGGAGGTGTAATTCTCTTAGAAAGTAAACGACATCGTCATGAAGAAGATAAGAGCTCTGGGGCTTATGATGTTTGGCTAAGTGATGGACAAGGTGTGGCAACTTTAACTGAGCCAAAAAACTTATCATTGGTGGGTCCTGGTGTCCAGGCCCACCAGAACTCATGAGTACTATTAGCTGGAATATCTGTGGGCTTGGGAACCCATAGACTATTCAAGTCCTCAAAGATCTTATTCTTATTAAGCAGCCCAATTTTTTTTTAATGGAAACTATGGTGGGTAGAGGTAGAATAGAACTTATCAAAATGAAAAATCAATTTTCTTGGAAGTTTTGTAGTTAACAGTGTTGGAAATAAAGGTGGTCTAGCATTGTTGTGGAAAGATAGTGGGATGGTTAAGATTTTGAGTTACTCTCCCAACTATATTGATGTGGTGGTCTTGGTGGGTGATCTGGGTTCTTGGCATCTTACAGGATTCTACGGTTTGCCTAATAAAAGCGTTTGCTAAGACTTATGGAACCAGATTTGTCATCTTCATGGGCAGTCAGACCTCCCTTGGGTCATTAATGGAGACTTTAATGATTTAATATCTCCTACTGAAAAGAGAGGTGGTGCTCGTCATCCTCAGTGGTTAAGCTCTAGGTTATGTAATGTGATTAAAGATTGTGGCCTCTATGAGATTGATTTTATAGGTTATCTTTTCACATGGGAAAGGAGATTTGTTTCGGGTGATAGAGTTGAGGAGAAACTTGACCATGGTTTTGGGAATACTCTTTGGTGTCAGTAATTTCTGGAGGGGAAGATTTTTAATCTCAATGCAACTCTTTCTGACCATTTTACTATTTTCTTACAGATTGTGAAGAAAATTTACCAAGTCCGTTCAAAGCAGTTTCGTTTTGAGAATTCCTGGCTTAGAGAATCAGAGTGTTCTAGCATTGTGCTCCGTAGCTAGTCTTCTAAGCCTAATGCTTTTATTCTTGATAAAATTAAGCGTTGTAGTAGACTTCTAGAAGTAAAGGGCCAAACAACACTGGCTCTAATTTTCAGATTCTAATTCTTGATTCTTTCATTTGTCAGCCTCTGCCCATAAAAAGAAAAATTCGTTTCATTGTCTTAAAAATGATGGGGGTTCTTGGAGAGACTGGAGTCCAGGGCTTGATTCTCTTATCTCAGATTATTTTGTGTCTTTATTTTCTTCCACTTATGGCTCTAATGTTGAGGTTTGTGATGTTGTCCTTCCTTATGTGTTTGAGTCCCATAATGCAGCTTTGGTGTGTAATTTTATAAAATTTAAGGTTAAGGATGTTGTCTTCTCCATGTTTCTCGATAAATCTCCTGGGCTAGATTGTATGAATCCAGCCTTTTATCAAAGGTTTTGGAGTATAGTGGGCAGTGATGTGGTGAAGGCTTGTGTAAGCTTCTTGAATAATTATGCTTTCCCTGCTAGCCTTAATAAGACTAATATTATCTTGATCCCGAAAAGGATTCTTTGGATTCTATGGCATATTTGAGTCCAATTTCTTTGTGTAATGTGTTATATAAGGTGGCTGCAAAAGTTTTGGCCAACAGGTTGAAGAGAATTCTGCTAGATATTATCTCAAATTCTTAAAGTGTGTTCATCCAAGGTTGGCTTATTTCAGATAATGTTCTTGTTGCTTTTGAAGTCACCCACTTTCTTAAGAGGAAAAATCAAGGGAAGAAGGGTTTGGCTGCGCTTAAAGTTGATATGAGTAAAGCCCACGATCGAATTAAGTGGCCCTTCCTTAAGAATATATTGGTGAAGATGGGTTTTCATATGAGGTTTGTTGAGCTCCTCATGCTTTGTGTGTCCATTGTCTCTTACAATGTTGTGTGTGGGAGTCAGACGTTAGGTCTCATTATTTTGGGTAGGGCCTTCACCAAGGCGATCCCTTGTCCCCTTATCTATTCATTATTTATGCTGAGGGGCTCTTTGCCTTAATTAAAAAATAAGTCAATACGGGTTCTCTTTATGGGTGCAAGGTAGCTAGGGGTGCTCCGGAGATTACTCGTTTGTTCTTTGCCGATGATAGTTTTTTCTTCTTCCATGCTAATACGGATGAGTGTGCTATTTTGAAGAGATGCTTTAAGGTGTACAAGAGTGCAATGATGCTTCTATTCAACAACATTCTGTGGCTTTATCAGAATAAAATGCTAGAACAAAAGGAAGCAGATTGACACCAGATCTACAGTTTGGGAGCATTTCAAACAAATTAAGGAAGGTGAGACTGTCAAAGAAGCTAAATGCATTTATTGTACTAAAAAGTTTGGTGCTGAATCAAAAAAACATGGGACATCCTCCCTTAGGAACCATGTTCTTACATGTAAAAAAAAAAAACCTCATGAGAAGTTAACTAGGCAACAACTTTTAACTTTTCAACCTGCATCAAATGTTTCTGCTATTGAGTCCAATTTAAGGGTTATGGGAACCTGGAAATTTGATTAGGACTTAATTAGAAATGGTTTAGCAAAAATGATAGCCTGTTATGAGTTGGTAATTAGATTGTTGAAGGGGAAGGGTTTAGGAACTTTATGAATGATGCATGCCTTGTTTCAAAATGCCTTCTAGGTGGACTGTTAGTAGGGATATTTTTAATATCTTTATTAAAGAGAGACTAAAATTAAAAAACTTTTTGAAAACAATCTGCCAGCGAGTGTGTCTGACCACAAATTCTTGGACATCTATCCAAATAATCAACTATATGTGCATTACTGCACATTTTATAAACAATGAGTGGATGCTCCATAAGAAAATCCTTGTATTTGTGCCTGTAACTTCACATAGGGGGAATATATTACAAAGGCACTTGAAAACTCATTGATGGAGTGGGGCTTGAAAAACATATTTACTATCACTCTTGATAATGCTGCTTCAAATGATAGTGATATGTCATTTTTCAAAAAAAAAAATTAATGAGTTGGAGATTGAGTAGCATTAAAGTTAAATATGTGCATATGAGGTTTGCGGCTCATATTCTTAATTTGGTAGTGAATGAGGGCCTAAAGGAAATTAGCACATCTATAAAAAAAAAGTGAGGGAGGTGGTTAGATACATTAGGAATTCCCCTTCTAGATTAAGAATATTCAAAGAATTTTCTGATTTACTTGGTATTCAATCAAAGCTTGCTCTTTGTCTTGATGTGCCTATCCGTTGAAATTCCACATACTTGATGCTAAAGTCTGGTTGCATTTATGAAAAAAAAAATCTGTGTTCAATATGAAGAAAATGAATTGTCACTAAGAACGGACCTAGGTGATAATGTTCCTGACTTTCTTGACTGGCAATGTGCCAACAATCTGGTTCAGTTCTTACAGCATTTCTATGAATTGACTTTAAGAATCTTGGGTTCTCATTATGTCACTGTAAATACATTTTTGTCTGAGATTGCTGATCTGTTCTGTATTCTTAATGAGTGGAAGTCAGTTGATGATCTTTCTTTGAGATCCATAGGACTCAATATGAAAACTAAGTTTGATAAATACTGGGGAGATCCAGAAAAAATGAACTTCTTGATTTTTATTTCTAATGTTATGGATCCACAATACAAATTAGAATATCTGTAATTTTCATTGACCACAATCTATGGTGATTTGATTGGTGGAAGCTTATTCAGAAATGTTAAAGATGCTTTATATGAATTGTATGACGATAATGTTAATGACTGCAAGTCTATGACTATGAATGAGTCTACTGCTCTGAATATTGCTTTGTTTAATACTGGTGGAAGCCAAACAAGTTTTGAATTAGATGTGCATACAAGTGTGAACCCATTTTGATGTTAAAAGCAAGATTTAAACAGCAAAAATTGGAGAGTGGTAGTGGTGGAAGCAGAAAAAATGAACTTGATTCTTATTTATCCGAGTCTTGTGTTGATATGGAAGAAGAGGGAAATTTTGATCTTCTTAAATGGTGGAGATTAAATGCAAAAAGATTCCCTATTCTTTCCAAAATGGCTCATGATATATTGGTCATCCCAATTTCTACAGTTGCATCTGAATATACTTTTAGCACCAGTGGACTAGTGTTTGATCCCTTCAGGAGTTGTTTAACTTCAAAACTTATTGAAGCTCTGATCTGTGTACAAGATTGGATTAAAAATCCAAATTATTTTGTTTCTATTGAAGAAAGCATTGATGAGTTTGAAAAATGTCAGTTAGTTAGTTCTTTTATTACTTTCAATTTATTTAATTTTTTGAACTTCGATTCTGCTCTGTTCTGATTCTCTCCTTATCTTTCTTCTCAGACCTCCCTCTAGTTGGCTTTGGACCTCCAGTAACATCAACTTCTGCATCATGATTTTGTTGAAGCTCTGCCTATCCTGTCTAAGAAGAATTTTGCTAACCATTGGCACTCAATAACACTTTCTGAACTTGTTTTCACTTTCCATTGCTTGTTGGTTGTTGGTTTCTTATTGGTTGGTTGTTAATTGTTGGTGGTCATTTTGTTGCCTGTGGGGATTATAATTCTGTTGCAGCATGCTTACTTACCATTTGTTGGCATAAAATGCTTTTATTAGTCCATGACACCTGTTGTGCCTTATTTTTGTTGCAACATCTTCAATATTCATCCAACAGATGCCAGGGTTTTGATTGCTTAAATATAAACCCTCAGGTGGTTGTTGTGTATAGTTAAGTGTTGCAGTTAGAAAATTTGGTGCCTGTGTTAGTTGCAGTCTTCAATGTTATTCATCTTATGAGGCAATGATGAAGCTTCCACCAAATTATCTAACAATTGGTTTAATGCAATAATGTGTGTTTCTTAGGTAGCAAATGATTTGTAGTTTGTTGCTAGAAATTGAGCTTGCATTAATCCAATGACATGAAAATTTTGATTCTGAGCCTCACTTGTTTGTTGTTATTTGTTTGTTAGTTATTATTGTTGTTTTGATGCTTCAATTGATCTGCCCTTTTTTTCAGGTTGTTATTATTTTGTGAATCTGTGAATACAAGATTGCAGTCTGCCTTTTTTTTGGTTTGTGGAGACTCTTTTATTCAACAACAAATCCTCAAGTTCTGATACAAACGCAATTTGACATAGTTATGATTTATTTTGCTGTATATTTTGCAAATGGCAGAAATAGTTTGTATATTTTACACAGGCAAAGCCCTGAATAAGCTTTGAGCTCTTATTAGAAATAGCCAATTAGATTTTGGGTTCTGAATAGAAATAGAGAATTAGACAGGAATCACAATTTTTTGTTTTTGGGCCAAAGGCCTTATAAGTGTATTTTGTAATGTAATTGTAAAGGGTTGGACCCTATTTTTTGTAATGGGCTTGACCCAATATATTATAAAGTCTTTTATTTTTTATTTTGAACATTCAATTTTAAGGCCCAGCCCATAAAAGCCCAGTTTGATTTGTCATTCCGAACTAACCCAATAATTTCGGTTTTCTAATCCGAAAGTTTTCATTTTTGAATATAGTCGGTTCGGTCCCCATAATTACACTTCTGAACCCGTCCGACTCGCCCGATGCATAACCCTATTTGGTATTTTTCAGTTTTTATACTAATATATCAGTTAATCGAGAATCGAACCGTATCTCTCGGTTTGGTTTCAATTTAAATTCCACCCAAAAAATTAACTCGTTTGGTTATTAGCTGATGCTCAGCCCTTATTCTGATTCCTAATATTTGGTTGATTAAAATTTTTTTATGTCAATAGGAATAGATGTTTCTATCAATGAACATCTCTTATTCCCCTTTTGGTGGTAAGGGATGAATTCTCACTTTCAGGAGAATCAAATTAAACTAATCATAAATTGGTTAGATATTAAAATACTCTCATATACCATTAAAATTTATGAAATAGAATATATTTTTTTGAAGCAATAAAATAAAAATATATAAATTAATAAAAAATAATTATTGAATATATTTTAATATATAAATTATAATGATTTCGATTTCAATTCCAATTTCCTTGTAAATCAAATATTTTGTTAAAATTTTCATTCAATTTCCGATTTCCTACCATTCCAATTTTAGAGTATAAATCAAACAATATCGCATGTTTGCTATAAATAAAATTTCGTAAAATTTTATGACCAGCAGGAGGTCAGAGCTTTCCTCTAATCATAGAATTCTATCTTTTGCTAATCAATCACGTGCTATTTATTGTTTAGATACTCAAACTAATTCGCATCAAAAGAAAATAAAACTCAAGCATATGGCTCGCCGTAAACCCTCTCATGGACAGAGCTCTCGATCTTCGCAAATGCAAACAGCTGATTCAGTTCTTCTTCTTTCGACTGATGGCGCTGGTGGCTCTCCTAAAGCCACCGGGGCGCCATGATTGCAATTGGATGGAACTGTCAAGGCTTTGGGCGTTCCTTGACAGTTCAAAATTTAAAGCAACTGTGCTTTACCTATCGCCCACAACTTGTATTTCTAATGGAAACTCGTAATGGAGAGAGCTTTATGCAGAAGAAACAAAAGCAACTCGGCTGGGATTTTGGTTTTTATGTTAATCCAAAAGGACGCGCTGG
>CATIWK010044618.1:0-11213 GCA_949634005.1 Mallotus japonicus | reverse complement strand
TTTTTTTTTTGACAATTTTACGTAAAATAAAATATGATAAAGTCTTATTTCATTTCATTAGAATTAAAGGTATAAAAGTTGAGATTTTATATAACATTTGAATTTATAATCTAGTAGTTTGAATTTTTAGGTTAATTAAAATAATTTATAATACAATTATATGTTGATAAGAATTCATATGTATGCAATAATTACCCGACTATTGGTTTCGAATATTTTTGGTTTATTCACATTAAATATCTTTCATTTATTTTTGGTTTATTTTCTGTATATTTTAAGTTTATTTTCCATATATGAAACAATCTCTTATACTTTTATTCAAAATTTCTTATATTTATACAAAATTTCAGGAAATTGTCTTTATTAAATACAACATATAATGTATATATTCAAATAACAAATATATAATCATACAAAAAAAATCTTCTAAAAAATACAAATATATAAATAGTAAATATATTATAACATACATGAGTATACTTTTGGTAAATTATATGAATATGAAACAATTAAAATACATAATCAAAAAAATTGTCCTAAATAATTAATCTCTACAAACTATATGTCTTGAAAACAACATATGCTTTCTATATTCAAACACCAAAATTCACAAACATGGACAATAAAAAAATATATAAAAATTTAAAATACATGAACAAAAACTATATATATTATAGTATACAATGAGTATACTATTTATATATTTCTGGTTTCTTACACACTTCAAAACATTAAAAAAAAAATTGATAATTTGAGTTCAGTGCCTAATCTCATCTCTCATCAATCTCTAAGTATACGACTGTTAATGTATACAATTAAAATATATACAATTAAAAAAATAAAAATCTCATCCCTCATTTCCTAAATAAGACCTAGTTTTTTTACTATTCAATTTCGATACTTTTGGTTTATTTTTTATTTATTATATAAATATGAAATAATTTAAATACATAATAAAAAAATCTTCATAAATAATTAATCTTTACAAATTGTATGTCTTGAAAATAACATATGCTATCTATATTCAACACTAAAATTCGTACGTATAGACAATAAAGAATTAAAAATATATGACCAACAAACTATGTTATAGTATACAAAGTATTCTATTCGTATATTTCTAGTTTCTTACACACTTTAAAACATAAAAAAATATGCTAATTTGAGTTCATTGTCCAATTTCATATCTCCTTCAATCTCTAAGTATACAATTGTTAATGTAAACAATTAAAATAAAAAAAATTCAAAATATATACATTTTCAAGATTAACTTCAAAATCTCTCTCTCTCCATATGATCCATTTTCAGCTGCAAAACCCACAATCTAAATTTTTTTTATTAATCCCATATGTACAATTAAGAATTGATAAGGTACAATTCAAAAAAAAAATAAAAAAATGTAGGCAATGCCTGCACACGATGACTGTGCTTGTAGCTCACCTTGCAGCGGCTGCTTCTCTAGAGTCATCTCTGATCTCTCTAGAGGCAGAGTGCATTTCAGTTCAAGTTCCTCCACTTGGTAACTTACAGGGCTTGTTAACCATCATCAATGATAGAACCGGTAAGAAGTACCAAATTTCTGTCTCGCATACGGCACCATCAAAGCCTCTGATATCAAATTTATAACCTTCAATAACCTTTAAAATATTTTGAAATTAAATTCTTATTTATAAGTTTAATAATGAATAACATAATATCAGCCTTTATATATTCAAAAAAATTTATTATTTATTAAAAGTTATTTTCGGTTTTCATAATTTGAATATGTTAATTGTAATTTTTTTTTCCAAAACTAAGTCATGTGTATTTTTTAGTCATTCAATTTTTTAATAAATTTTAATAATAATAATAATATGTATTTTTATTTTGCATTAATGGGTCTCGTATTGCTCTTCATAATAAATTATGAAGCACTTGTCAAGTATTATAAAAATTATCATGCATAAAGGGAAGGAAAAGAAGAAGGGATGAGAAAAAATAAAATAAAAAAAAAGAGGGAAGGAAAAAAAGTGGAGGGAAAAATAAGGAGAAAATAAAAATAAACAAAGGAAGAAAGAAAATAAAAGGGGAAAAGAAAAATTAATGGGAGAGTGAAAACAATAAGAAGAAAATAAAAGAAAAAAGGAAGAAAATAAATAAATAAATAAATGAGAAAATAAAAAAAAGGAAAGGAAAAATAATGAGGGGAGGAAAAAAAAAAGCCTACACTTAAAACTAAGTCAAATAAAAAAGGGGTAAAAATGAATATAAAAAACATGCTTGAAAAAAAGGACAAATGTGTAATTTTTTAAAAAAATCAAGATGCTCTTTATAAACCAATAAAAAATAAGCCTAATACCGCAAATTTCTCTTTATTCAATTTCCATCCCATTAGAACTGCTTCTTCATTGCACATGGGACATTGCTTGAGAAGTTTGTGAACTCACCAACTTTAAGGAGTGGTTTGTTTCAAGAAAAATAAGGGTCGGAATCAGAATCGAAATGAGTAATTCTAGTTTCTAATATTTGATTCATTAAAATTTTAAATGGGAATGTGAATGAATTTTCCTATCGATGAGAATTGCCCATTCTCCTTGTAGGGGTGAGGAATGATTTTTCATTCTCATAAAATCAAATCAAATTAATTATAAATTAATCAAAATTTTAAATATTTTTATGTATTATTAAAATTTATGAAATATAATTTTTTTAAAGTAATGAAATAAAATATATAAATTCATATATATATATATATATATATAAGAGAAGATTGGTTTTGTAGAACATATGTATGCCTAAACTTCGGCATACCATGACAAATGGAGGTTGTCAATTTCCATCTCAAATCCTACCAACTACAAAACCAATCTTCTCTTATATATACATATATATGATTTCAATGATTTAAGGATATGAACCAAAAAGTTTCAAAAAAAAAAAAAAAAAAAAAGGATATGAACCAAAAGACCCTTAAAATGTAACATATGTATGCCTAAACTTCGGGATACCATGACAAATGGAGGTTGTCAATTTCCATCTCGAATCCTACCAACTACAAAACCAATATTCTCTTAATTGATATTTGGAAACTTACATGTAGTCAAGACATTTGAATGCGACATTAAGTTGCGATTACAATGAATATAAAAATATGTGAATACAACTTAAAGCAAAAACAAGAAAAAAAAATGTTTAAAGAGCTTGTAGATGTTGATATATACCAATGGATTTGCTATTTATCTTGATAATACTCCAAAGTCTTTGATGGCCAAAAAGAAATCCATTATTGTTCTCCCTTTGTAGCCTAATAGCTCAGGTGATGAACATTGTAAGGTGATGTAATGAGTTCGATCATTTACTCCTCTCTTGACCTCCCACTTGTTAAAAAAAGAAAAAAGAAATCCATTATTGCTTTTTTTTTATTGGTTGCAATCCTTGCTTTTTGAGGTGGAAATTTTGTTCTCATCTTTCCATTGTTTGATGTGATAATTCCCGAGCTATTTACTTGACTTCCAATTCAGTCATCCATATTAAAACTAAGCCGTATCAAATTGAATTATTATTTTATTCTAGAACATATTCACATTGGTTCATTTTAAATTTATTTATTTCATTCCATTCCAATGACCAAATTGATGATGTTTTTCTTAAGTCTCTACCTTTTAAAAAATTATATAATAAATTTTGTCTAATATCTTCATCAGCATATCGTCTTGAAGGTGGATATATTATCAAAAATTAAGATATTTATACTATAATTAGTTATTTGCTTTTGTATTTTAAACTAGTTACTTTATATTATGAGTTAGCTCTCAATTTATCCTTATTTAAATAAGGAGATTAAGGGTTCCTGAATTATGTGTCAACTACTTGCAGTAGCATAAAATGACTTTGGAACACATCAATCGCTTTATCATCTCTATGAATGATTGATATATATCTTGCTTCAATGGACAAAGTCGCAAAGTAATGGATACTTAATATGAAGAATAGTTCCTATTATTCTTTTGCTTCTTGCAACCATTTCCTCCTTGTAGAAATGAGTCAGAAAAAGTTTTGGGGAAACAAACATCCAGCATTCATTTCGTTTTACCCTGTTGGTATAATAAATTCAAAAATTTCTAATTCTTTCTGTTTTATTCTAATTTTTTTTTAATTTTGATAAGAATATTCTAATCGAGCCAATCGTTAATAATTTTAGTACAAATAGTCATTTGGTTAACGATAAAAAATGTTAATGTGCCATCTATAAAATAGCTATTGCGCAAAAGAAGCAATCATAGTTCACAAACAAACAATCAATAAAAAAGAATAATGGTAAAATAAAAAAGTAGAAAAATAACACACAAAAATTTACATTGAAAATCCCAAGAAGGAGAAAAACCACGGGTAGAGTAGGAGAGGATTTCACTATGTTGTAAAAGAGCGTACAAAAAAGTGTTAGGGCCGTTAACAAATGAGATATATCATTGCCAAACCCTGAAAATAGGTATTTATACAATTAGGGTATAAGTAGAGACAAAATAAGGATAAAATATAACTTTATAAATTGAGGTCAACCACACTGTTTGTCACACAGCCATGTCATGGCCCATGTGCTCTTTTGGAACTCAAACACCTTCCATACATGGTCTGCAACATACCTATGCTTTGGATTGTGCGCATCACTGGACAACATGACAAATCCCGACACAACTTATGACACGACCATATCTCAGGCGATGTCACTCTCTGAAAAGAATGGTAGACTCCAATACAAGTACCAACATGCCCGTGATTCTTATTGGATGAAAATATACATCTCAACACGATTGCTAGTATGACCGTGCCATTATCCAAAACCACAAAGCCAACAAATTTCCATTGAATTCACGTCACAAACTTAACAATCTCCACTTTGATGTGAATTATGAAGATACAAAACTCCACCTGAACAATCTCCATACAACACAAAACTCCACCTCTTCCATAAAGCCCCCAAGGGCACAAATCAATGAGAAATACCAATCAATCTAAGCAGTGCACAAGCTTGGACAAAAGAAGTAAAAGCAGTGCACAAGCGTGGACAAAAGAAGTGACTTGGTCATTATATCAACAAGATTATTAAGAGTACTAACTTTTGCACAATAATGTCACCCTTAGCTATAATTTCTCAAATAAAGTGATAGCGAATATCAATGTTCTTGGTCCTCTCATGGAACATATAATCTTTAGTGAGGTAAATAGCACTCTAACTATCACAATACAAAGTTATGAGCTCTAAATCATCACAAAGCACACCAAATAAGCCCTTCAACTAAATGACCTCCTCTATTGCTTCAGTAATAACCATGTAAGCAACCTTTGTGGTAGACAACACAATAGAAGCTCGCAATGTTTTGTTTTAACTAATTGCACAACAGCCAATACAAAATAAAAACCTAATCAATGATATCCTTTTGTTAAGATCACTCGTAAAATTAGAGTCCATAAAACCAACAATCTCATCCTTATTTTTTCCAATATGCAAACACACCCTTGAAGAGCCACACATGTAATAAAGGATCCACTGAACTACTTTGCAATGCTCTTTCCCTATATTAGCCATGTATCCACTAATTGAACTTACGACATATGATAAATCTAGATGTGTGCAAACTATAGCACATTTATGGGAACCCATTGCATTAGAGTAAGGAACTCAAGACATATACTCAATCTCAACATTTGACTGTGGACATAACAAAGTTCAAAGCCTAAAATATAAAGCCAGTGGAGTACTTGTAGGTTTAGAATTATGCATATTAAACATGCGCAACACTTTCTCAATGTACCCCTTTTAACTAAGATACAACGAGCTGACCTTCATATCTCTCACAATCTCCATCCCAAGAATCTTCTTTATATTACCTAAATCCTTTATCTCAAACTCGGTACTAAGTTGAGCTTTGACCTTTCTAATCTTTTCTCTATCACTAACTATATCAGTATATCATCAATATAGAGAAGAAGATAAACAAAAGATATATCATGGTTCCTCTTAAAATCACCACAACTGTTATAGTTGTAATGTCTAAACGTATGAGAAATCATGAAAGTATCAAACCTCTTGTACTACTGCCTTTGAGACTGCTTTAATCTATAGAGAGATTTTTTCAATAAACACACATGGTCCTCCTATCCTAAAGTAATAAAACCCTCTAGTTGTTGCATGTAGATGTTCTCCTGAAGCTCTCCATATAAGAATATTGTTTTCACATCCAATTGTTCCAACTTAAGATCATGTCTTACAATAATTCCAAGTAAAACTTGAATAAAGCTATATTTTATAACAGCAGAGAACACATTTATAAAGTCCACACCTAAAATCTGACTATAACACTTAGCAACAAGTCTAGCATTGTATCTAGCATCATCAACAATCAGAGTGCCTTTTTTCTTCTTGAACACCCACTTACACTAAATAACTTTCTTGCCTTTGGGTAACTTTACCAATTCCCGTGTGCCATTCTTATGTAGAGATATCATCTCCTTATGCATGGCAATTACCCACTTTTCTGAATCCATACAATTGCTTGCCTTTTTATAAGTAGATGGTTCCTCGCCAGCTTCAATATCTTCAGCCACATTTAACCGTAAGCCACCATCTACTTTAGTGTATCTTTATAGTGGTTTAATGGACCTCTTAGTTCTATCCCTCATAAGAGAGTACTGAGGTGTGGTAGCTTCATCATTATTAGGTACCTTTGAACTCTAATATGATGTAGATTTTAGCACAGATTCTATCCCAATATGAAACTCCACCTTCATGTCTGTATTATACTACTGCATAGACTCATATGAAAAACTCCAAACCATTATCAATGAAGAGACACTTTAACTGCTAACCATTCTGTCTCTCAGTCATGGTTTTTAACTACTTCAAAGTAGAAAACACCTCACTCTTGTGCTTCAAAAAGAACACCTAAACTTTTCTCGAGGAATCATCAATGACCGCCAACATATAACTTGCACTACCCATAGTAGTAACTTTGGATGGCCCCTAAAGGTTTGAATGAATATAGTCAAATGTCCTTTTAGTGTTGTGAATGCCCTTACTAAAACTCACTCTTTTCTATTTCTTAATCACACAATGCTCATAAAGCTTCAATTTCCTAATTCAACCATCTATCAGTCCTATTTTACTAAATTTTGCCAAGCCATTCTCACTCATATGGCCTAGGCATAAATACCAAAGTGTAGTATTATCTAAATCAGAGGAAGTGACAATTGTATCACCTATAATGGTCGAACCCTCTAAGACATACAACTTGGCATGCCTCAAACATCCCTTCATCACAACGAGAAACCCCTTAGTGATCTTTAATACTCTACCTTCACTTGAATAACTGTAACTTTCATTATCAAAGATAGAAACAAAAATAGGATTTCAGCCTAAGTTAGGAATATGTCGAACACCCTCAAATATTCTGATAATCCCATCATGCATTTTAATTTTGATCGAACCAATGTCGACGATCTTATAAAGGGTATTATTCCTTATCAAAATAGTCCCCATATCTCTCGATTTATAGGTTGTAAACCATTCCTGATTGTGAGTCATATGGAATGTGTAGGTAGTGCCCAAAGTCCAGTCATTTATTGAATTAACCCTACTTTCAGTGATAATGAGAAGATCCCCTTGATTTTTAAAATCTTCAACAATATTGGCCTCACCACCTTTATGATCACCTCTCAGTCCTATTCTTTAACTTTAAACACTCTGCCTTGACATGACCCTTTTTCTTGTTGTTAATATCATTTCATAATCTTATTCCTAGACTTCGACCTGCTACTTCGATCATCACTAGTGCCTCTCTCGGATGTCCTATCACGAATTATAAAAATCACTGCCTGAGTCTTAGGATTAACTGTTCAATTTCTTCGTAGAAAATAAAGCATCATACACCTCTTTAAGAGAAATCTTATTGCGACTATGCAACAAGCCATTAACAAAAGTCACATAAGATGAAGGTAGGGAACAAATGAGAATCAATGCCAAATCCTTATTCTCCACCTTGAACTCCATGTTTTCTAAGTTAGAAACTATCTCCTTAAAAATAAATCAAATGATCTCAGGGGACGTACCTTCTATCAAATGGTGAGAATACAAACACTACTTCAAATGCATTTTACTTGGGAGGGTCTTCTTTATGCACAACTACTCAAACTCCATAAATGTATTTAAGCCAAGGCTTTATGATCTATACACTACTTTTTTTCAATCATCCATGAGGTGGGCATACAATCAACCCCAAAACAGCATCATCCAAATCCATCTGTGCTAGTACAACTTGCATCTTTACTTGCCATAGAGAAAATCTTATGCTACGATCCAAGAGTGGAATGTCATACTTCACTGAAGCCATTATTCAAATTAGAAATGCTAAGATCAAAGGGCCCACCATAATCTTAGTTTTGATACTAGTTTGTTGTGTAGTAGAAGCAATAAAAGTGCATAACAAAAAATTAAATATAAAAGAATAATGGTAAAATAAAGAAGTAGAGAAACAACACATAAAAATTTACATGGAAAACCCCAAGACAGGGAAAAACCACTGGCAGAGGAGGATAAGATTTCACTATGTTGTAAAAGAGCATACAAAGGAGTGTTAGGGTGGTTAACAATAATGAGATATATCTTTACCAAATCTTAAAAAAAATGTATTTATACAATTAGGGTTTAAGTGGAGACAAAACAAGGAGAAACAAATAGCTTCCTGAATTGAGATCAACCACACTATGCATCATACGGTCGTGTCACGGCCCATGTGCTCTTCTGAAATTCAAACACCTTTCGTACATGATCTGCAACATGTGATGTGCTTCAGATTGTGCTCATAACTAGAAAAAATGGTAGATCACGGCACAGCCTACGACACGGCCGTGTCACTCTCTGAACAGAATGACAGACTCTAACACATGTACCAACAAGCTCGTGCTCTGACCCGTACTTATTGGATGAAAATACACATCTCAAAATGGTTGCTAGCACAACTATACCATGATCCAAAACCATAAAGTCAATGAATCTCCATTGAATTCACATCACAAACTTAACAATACAAAATTTACTTTTTAAAATGGTAAAACTTAAAGAAATAGATTGGTATAAGAATCAAAATGTTGAAAATTTTATTCCAATTTTTATTTTTTGTAGAAAAAATCTAATTTGAAACTATTTATTCAAAATTAAATAAAAAGTGATTGTGTAATAATTAAAAAATTAAATTCACCTTTGGTAAATTTTTAAATTTATGAATGCTTGTCATTGTAATAAATTTGAAAATTATATAATAAGATAAAATGAATTATCTTCATATTTTAAAATTAGATGTTTTTAACTGATTTTTTTTAAATAATTATTATGCTTTTAACTAATTTTAGATAATAAAAATTCAAAGTATCTAGAGTTAAAAATTCTTATACTATAAAAGCCCATAAGTTTTGAAATTATTATTATAAAAAGCATTTATAAATGTAACAATTTATTGAGATTAAATTTAATTTTTATTAGTATGTCAACACTTTTTTATTTAATTTTAACCACATAATTTTTGGTACTGAAATTGTTAAAAATTGGCTAGATGAGTAAATTTTTATCAAAATTTAAAAGTTGGAACAAAGATGTAATATTTGGGAATAATAATAACAACAACAAAAAAGTTAGTGCAAGTTTCTAGGATATTTTTAGGCTTACACACTGGAAAGTTATCATTCACCAAAAAAATTACACATAAACTCTGTTAAAAAAATTGAAGATTGAAGCAAAATAAAAAGGTTTAGCAAAAGATTTCCCTAAATGATCAATATTTTTAGACACCTCACCAAATAATTTATAAGAAGTAACAAAAGCATTAAAATAATAAAAATATAATATGAATAACGTATACTATATATAACAATATAAATAGAGGAAAACAGTTTTGGACAGAAAAAAAAGATAATAACTTTTATGTATTTCAAAAATAGTCTTAATTTAGCTTTAAAAAATTTGAAATTAACGATTAAAATAGTTTTAGTTTATATTTAAAAATTTAACATTTTATATTTAAAAATTAGATAATTTAAATAAATTTAACCTATTTTCTATTATGTTTATCATAAAATTTCAATAAATACATAAATTATTAAATTATTATAAAATTCATATGGAAATATTTTACTATATTCTTATTTATAATGCACTATATTTTGCATGAATTATGAGTAATAATTAAATTAAATTATTTATTATTAGTTTAATTTATATAATTTTACACAATCTGCAGTACATATAAATGCAATTAAAAACTATAAAATTATAAAAAATAAAAAAATAATGAATTGATAAACAAGGACTTATCTCACAAGATTTTTATACGTTTTACTTGTAAGTGACTAAGAAAATGAAATTATTTTTGAAAAATAAATTTTAATCAACTAAAAAAAATATTTTTTAGACAGTGTCAAAAAGAAATTGTTTATTTAATTAATTTCTTAAATTTCATATACTGTCCTTATGCCATTTCTATCTGGCGTACTTTGGGCAGTCTATTTGGAGTCTCTATTCAGTTCTTTGGCGATTTTTACATCTTCTTCAAGGTTCTGTGGTCTTTTCAATTTTCGTCTTAGGTTGGTGTTCTTTGGCATGCTGGAATTTACTCAGTGCTCCGCCACATCTGGTTTGTAAGAAATCAGACGGTTTTCCACGACAAAATCATTCCCTCTGCTCTTATTCTTCGCAAAGTTTGTCATGATATTAAAGAGACTGAATCTTTTAAAATAGGGCATATGCACAATTCTATCTCAGATTTGGTCATTCTTCGGCGTTTAAACATTCAAGGACTATTTCGAAAGCCTCCTATGTTGCTTTTCTGTTTTCTGGATTAAGCCTCCTTTTTCTTGGATAAAAATAAATACAGATGGTGCTTCTCACGGCACGCCGAGGTTGTTAGGTGCCGGAGGAACTTTTCGCGATCACTTCGGTTTAGCTTTGACGTCATTTGCAGCTCCTTTAGGCCCATGTTTTGCTTTTGAAGCAGAAATACATGCTAAGTTGAAGGTTGATTCAAAAAATCAGCATGTGACCTGGTTTTTAGCTAGTTAGAATAAGTTGCTGTTTTTTCTCATTTAGTTCCTTGAATTTCTGGTTTTTTGTTTAGTTAACAGCACTTTGTTTTAGTGCCAATAATTTCTGCTTTTTTATAGTTTTTTAGTTGTGGTGTAATGCCTAT
>CATIWK010044613.1:0-19438 GCA_949634005.1 Mallotus japonicus | reverse complement strand
TAATAAAAATATATTAAAAATATATTTTTAAAAACTAATTTATCTAAAAACATATAATTTAAATAAAATAAAAGATTGACTCATTTAAATTAATTATAAGTATTTCAAGCAATTTAATAAGATGAAAATTATTAAATAATTCTTTAAAATAAAATATAAAAATGAGTCAAACCATTGTATAATGGTTATATAGAGCTTGCCAAAATGATTTTTTTTTTTTTCTAAAAAAGAAAAGGACTCTTGCCTCATGAGTTTCGTTCAATCCCCACATATGATACATGACGAAATGCAATTAATTTATACGCATATATATTTCTGTGTAACACTTTGATTTAAAAAAAAAAAAATTCCATAAATTAATATATATATTTTTAAATGTTTTGTAGGAGCACTTTTTGAGCATATAGGTTCTTAATTGGTGTCCATTGGTATGCTAGCTCATAAAGCTACCTAAACCTTAAAGGTCAATTGATTTTTCTATTCATACCTAAATGGTCAATTGATTTTTCATTGAATAGGAGACAAATGGAATATTACTTCATATGTTAAAAAAAAGCCGATTATCAAATTGTTAATGTACAATATGAATTTATATTGTAGCTCCACTAGTTTAACATACTATAAATTTTAACGCTTAATGGCCAAAACAATTCAAATATTCTTATGTGATCGAAATTATTTAATTTTCACAAATTTTAATTAATTTAGTTTTATATTTTAGATGAAATTATAACTAACATATTACAATTAGTTTCAATTTTGCATCTATAACTAATATGAAAATTATGTTAAATAAATTAAAATTTTTCATATTTATTTTTGTCTTTAATTTTAATATTCAAAAATTTAAGTTACAACTTTCATAATTTAATTTTTTTTAAAATTATCCATTTTCAATTTAAATTTTTACTGAAATTAATAAATATTAATATTAATATAATTTTAGTTAGTTAATTTTTTTTATCTCATTTAATATATTCATGTAAACATATTTTAATATGACTAAAGGTAGTAATACAAAGAAAATAAACTTAAGTATGATTAAAATTAAAAATAATTTTATATTACATGCTAAAATAAAAATAATAGTTATACAATTATAAAACTAATCTTAATCAATTGTGTTTATAATAATATAAATGGAGTGTGATCATAAATTTAAGGACTTCAAAAATATCCATCTATTTCCAAAAAAGAAAAAAAGAAAAAAAGGACATACATGCTAAGAACAAAATCCATCGAAATCAAAGTAAATCACAATTATGGAGCATATATTGCTAAATATGGAGAAAAAACACTAACCAACTATAATTGGAATTTATATTTCCTACACATTACCCAAAAAAAATTATATTTCCTAAAGATCCAATAAGAAGAAGCTGACATAAGGATAAAAAAAAAAAAATGAAACCAATGCTTGACTAGACTTTTTAGCTAAAATTTGGTCCTCAATCCCAAACCATTAATTGTTTGATAATGGAAGATTTTAATTTATAATTTTATATTTCACCCACGATTTAACACTACAAAAATAAAATGTTAAAATTCAAATTCTCCAATGAAAACTTTACTTTTCTCCTAACTAATTTATGATAAAAATAGTATAATATATTTGAAATTTGAAATTTAATTTATATACATTTTGATTGAATAATTTGGTGTAATAATTTAAAAGAATGAAAAAGATTAAGACAATATACATAGTTTAAAGCATTTTAGTGCGATATTTTAAAAAAATTAAAACATTTATACTATTTAATTGAGTAAAATTAAATTAAAATTATTAATAAATGTTGAAATCAACTGATAAGGAGCTGTTCTCATTTAGTGATGTTTAGATTTGAATTATAATGTATATAGTCATGTTAAATTGGTTATTAGGAGATTTTTATTGCTTTTATAATTTTACGTGAATCAAATCATATTAGTTAGAGTTTGATAAAATATGAATACTAGTGATTCAGAGAAAATAAATTAAATTATAAATTATAAATTTAGCAAAATTTTTCATTTTAAAATTTTCATGGAGAAAATGAAATTATTTCAAAAATAGTACTCTCTTTGTTCATTTTTAATTATCGTTTAAAGATTATGCACATAGATAAAGAAATGTAATTAATATATGTGTAAAATACTATACTACCCTTATAATAATCATTCAACTAATTATTAGTTTTGTATAGAGTTCCAAAAGAAATAGATATCTATTCAATTAATTATCCTATATTAAATAAGGGTGAAATAGGAAAAAAAGTAACTAAAATGCATTAGTAACTTAAAACGTCAATTATTTAGGAACAAAAATAGACTCCTAAAACATCAATTATTTAGAAACAGAGGGAGTATATTTTAATGAGATCTATTTTTGGCAAAATTATTGCAACATTAATGGATCAGATGTTTGTTACCCAACCAACTAAATTGAGGGTCTCCAATTGCAAAAAAAAATAAATTTTTATTTAAACGAGTAAAAAAATTTTAAGTACTTTTCGATATCAACATTAGGAGAAAAAAATTCACCACCAGTGCTTAAACTTTTTAATTTATATCGAAATTTTTATTTAATTAAGAGATAGCTTGGTTCATACTCTAAAATTAAAATCAAAATGAAAGGAAATCGGAAATTAAATGAAAATTTTTAACAAAGTGTTCAATTTACAATGAAATCGGAATCATAATCAATTTTATTTATATATGAAAATATATTGAATAATAATTGTTATAGATTTATAAATTTTATTTCATTACTTTAAAAATATTATATTTCATAAATTTTAATAATATATGAAAATATTTAAAATTTTGACTAATCTCTCTCTCTCTCTCTCTCTATATATATATATATTAAATGTTGAGCTTTAAAGCTATTAAGCCAAAAATTTGACAAGTTTCTATTTTCATATTTGAGTATTTATTCTAAAATCTAATGTGTCGAACCATTAAAAATTCTAATTTTTATTAAAAATAAAATATTTACCATATTTATTTAGTATCATTTTTTTAACTAAAACACTATTATTCAAATCTCAATACTAGTCAAATTCTAAAAATATTTATATACTATATAATAATGTCTTTTATTTTAACTGAAACATTTTGTTATATTCAAATAAAAATATTTTCTTTTTTAACCTAAAAATAAAAAATATATAATTTTTCACCTATTTTCTATATTTATTTTATTTTACTTATTCAATAATTATTATTAGTGTGCATGTTAAAAATAATATGTACTCGTTATTCTAATTTTTATATTTGATTAATTTTTAATTTTTAATTTATTATAATTATTTAATTAATTATTTTAAAATATATATTATTTACAATCCGTGCAAGCGCGAATTCACAACTAGTTAATTAGAAAAAACTTGAACTTTTAGATATAATAATAGACAAATTGGCTAGTGGTAATTATGTAAAAATAAAAATCGATTTAATTAGAATGGAGCAAGCACAACAAATAATTAAACAAATGGCAACTGTTAAAAACTTCACCTAGGCAGTATAATGATTAAGCAAATTAAAAAAAAAAAAAAAAAACTTGAATGGCTATGGTTGCCATTCAATTATGGCTAGGCCACACATTGGTCTTAGTTTTAATCAACCTGACAATTAATTTGTTTTAATCTTCTTGGTCTTAGTTCAAATGTTGGACTATATATGAATCATTTTGTATTTTATAATCCAAAATCAAATGAAAGAATTGTCATCTTTTACAAATCAATTAAAGACAAAAAAAATTATATACACCATAAATAATTGATTAATTAAATATTTATATTAACGAAATTTTATCTAATTTACGTGTATTGTACGTTACTATTAAACCTATATATATATATATATTAAATTTTAAATATTTTAATATAAATCATAATTCAATTAAAAAAAAGGTCACCTTGCATTAGAAAAGCAAACCATTTCTTTGACATGGAAATTATCTGCAAAGCGCCATGCCTGAGTCAGAATATAATGGAGAAGCTTAGCTGAGTATTTTCTGTCACTAAGAATTTTTCCCACTATTTGGATGTTAACAGTTGTTGTCTCTTGTGCAGGTGCTTCCTCAAGAACAAGGGATCGGGTTTTTTGGGTCAAAGTGGTTATTTCATCCGATGGTTTTCCATTGGAAGAGCTTGCCATCACTGAAAAAAAGAAGAACTGGTAAGAGAATGAAGGATTAGAAGTCGAGATTGAAGTTATGAAACTGAGAAAAGCTCAAAAGAACAGAGAGTTCTATCTTAGAGAGAAAACTCTCAAATATCTATCGTCTATCAATTACTAATTAGCTGAACAGAGCGTTCTATGGAAGACATGAACGTCTTCCTCATCAAATTTGACTCTATTCTTGACAAAGACAGAGTTCTAGATGGAACTCCATGGTCCATTTACAGATGTCTTTTTATCCTCAAAGAGTGGCCAATCAATAAGACCATCTCAGAGATTGACTTCAACTCGGAGAATTTTTGGGTGTAGCTCCCAGGCCTGCCACTCAACCAGATAACCCTCAGCAACGCTGAGGCCATTGCTGAATCTATGTTTGGAGGTTTAATCAAAGCTGATGATCTTATGATTCAAAACAATGATTGGGATCCAACTATGAGAATCAAAGTCAAGTTGGATCTCACAACACCCCTACCACAAGGCTTCCACAACTGCAGACAAGCAAAAAAGGACTGCATTCAATTCAGATATGAACGCCTCCCTTGTTTCTGCCATCTATGCGGCTTCCTCAACCATCAGACCAGCTCATGCAAAATGATCAAAACCAGGGAAGACAGGGATTTTCGGATCAAATCTAAGCTCCCATATGGGCCCTGGATCAATGCTCCTCTCAAGAGAATTCCATTAACACACAACGAATTTCACTGGCCGGAGAGCACTAATCCGATAGAGGCTCACCACTCTGGAAAAATCAGTCCGTTACACCAGGATGCCTCCCACCAACTCCTGTCAAATCCCATTGGTAAAGGTGCAACAAGCAACACTAAGCATGCCATCTTGGGGCAACCGGAAAGTATCATCTCCCATCAGCCACCAACTACTGACATTACCACTTCCAAGATGGCAGAGCTTAGTCTTCATATCAACTCATCTCCTTCTAAAGGAAGACAACTGGATCACGTGCTGGACAAATCTTCTCCAACGGCTAAAAAAACCAATGCTACTAGCCATTCAGGCTCTATGACAACAAGTCCAAGCCTCTCAGAGCCCAACTTCTATAATCCAATGAAGTCACTTGATGACATACATTCTCCTGGCCCAGAGGAAGATAACCCATCCAAGAAGAGAGCCCGCACTCCTCAAGTGAAAACTGATATCTTCTTGACAAAAGAAGCTTTACTTGGTCCTTCCCCAACTCAGCAAGCTTCCAAGAAGGCGAACCTGAAAAAAACAAGAATCAAAGTTATGGCTAGGAAGCTTACTCCCAACGGAAACAATGGACAAAACTCAACTAGCTCAGAGGATTTCACCACTGCCTCGAATGATCAATCTCCTCTACCTTGGGAAGAAAATATCCCTTTTGTTATGGGATCATCTAGCATTGTCCTTTTTAAAGGACACTAATCTAGTCCTCACTATTTTTTGTTCTAACCCCCTTATTGCTTTATCTTTTGGTTAGATTTAGGGATTGGTCATATCCATTTACTCTTACGGGATTATACTTAGGTATGAGTAAGATGAGTGACCTGGGGCAATTAGCTATTTCCCTTTCCCTTGTTTGTTTTGCTATCTCTGTTTTCTGGCCTTATGGCCTTGTTCTGTTTGGCCTTGTGCCTTTGTTCAATGCATTGGATGTTTCAAAAGAAAAAGAAAAAGAAAAGCAAACCCATTACACCAAGTCCATAGACGGGCAGAAATGGACCAAAACAAACGACGTCGTCTGTATCAGCCCTTAAACGGCGTCGCTTTGAAATTTGCGGAGTCTTAATTTTTTTTTTTTATTTGCGGAGTCTTAATTAATTGTTCGAGGATTGTGCAATTAGGGTTAGGGTTTTAGCTAAGCCTGGTTTCGTTTGTACTCATTTGCCTATTTAAGTGGCATAAGAACTCGAGGTTCTGCGGCAGTAAAACAATGAAAGCTTCAATCTTTGTGTGTTTTTCTTCTTCTGTGTAAATGTAGCACATCTTCTTCTTCTTCTTCTTCTTCTTCTTCTTCTTCTTCTTTGTAATGGGTAAGTGCCGTCTATCAATTGAGATTAAACAAAAAAAAAGAAAAAGGGATTGGCTGGTTGCGATGATTAAAGAAAATTCCTCGTTCTGAATGCTATATAGCCATGGCATGACAGACTCCTTTTACACCCATAGAATATGAGCTCCGCCAACCCCCAAATTTTCTCTAATTTTTTTCTCTTTTTTGTTATAGTACTCTAAAAAATTGATTATTTATTTGCTTTCTACTAGGAATGGAAGTGAAAAACTATTGAATTTGACTGGAAAATCGAAAATTGTGCAGGAATTGACTTTGATTTGCAATGCATTTTGCTCAATGATGCATTGTGTTTAGTCGACTCCTTAAAATGAAACTATTTGGCGGTGTTTAAAGCCTTGATTTTGATCGTTGTGGATTAGGGTTACGCACACCGCCACAGGTGCTTTTTATCTAAGATTTCGATGCCATTTTCGCATTCCTTTCTTTAAATTTAGTAATTTATGAAATGCATTGCAATAAGATGTTTTGTTTTTGCTTTTGTTTTGTACCAATAGAAGCCTTGTATTGGTAGTAGCGATAACCATCTGTTGATTGGTCTATCCTTATTCTTAATCTGGTATGGTATGTTTAATCCGTATGTTCTTCCAAGTCGCTCAAAGATCTTATTTGATGGTTATAGTCAAAGAGTACATTTTGTTTGCTGCAATTCTATGGATATTGGCAAGTCTTAGATTACTTGGAGGCTGAGCTATTATGCATATTCTGGGTCATTCAGCTGAACTAATGTGCTTGACTGGAGAACAAGCTTGAGGGCACTACCACAGAAGCCGGAGCTCCAAAGGAACTAGGGTTGATGCCAAAATACCATATGCATTGCCACTGTTGACTGCAGGATAATTGCAAGGAATAAAGTGCAGGGTTTGTACTTGATGAACTTGTGTGCTAGGAAGACTATGAATTACAAGCCAAATGGAACTGAATTATTTATCTGTCGGGGTTGTGTAATCTGTGTTTTCTTCGTTGTTGAGTTGTTTGAGGATGGATAGGTCCCAACTTTGGATGTACATGCACGAGCTTTAATGAGAACCAGAAAATTTTCTAACACAATTTGTGAGTTTCCCAGTATTTGCAATTTTTTGCTTATGTGCAATCCAATAATTTGAAAAATGGCTTTGCCATTATGTGTTAACATAGACCCTCCAGCTCGGTTGCTAGCTATTTCTTTCTCCTACTTTCTGCTACCAAGAAAAAGAAGCTAAATTTTTATGCAAATATTACAAAAAATCCAAGAAAGAATAAGCTGAAACTAGCAGAGCAGGTAAAAATAAGCAGTTGCAGGTACTGACAGCTTAAACCAAAGACCTAGCCACGCCGCAAGTGACAACAAAGCCAACAATGATGTATTATCCAATAAATACACACCATACTTGATTGCGCAAACAACTATAGGTCTCTTGCACGACAAAATCAGATAAAGATGAAAACAAACATCCTTAGTTCCAAGTCAACGATTTCACCTCACAAGCCCAACCCCAAAGACAGCCTTCCGCTAAAATCGGCTATTTTACAAGTCTTCCATCACTGAAGAAAAGCACAAAGATTACAAAAATAAAAATAAAAATAAAACTACAAGAACATATTATCAAATAACATTTCAACAACGAAAATTTAACAATACTAATTCAAACAGCCGTTCAATATCCCATCAACAGAGATGAAACTCATTCTTATTGACCATGACTATCGTCCATCATCTTAAAACTACGTGATCTGCAGGTCATGTAGTTACAAAGCATGCAGAGAGGAAGAATGCATTAGACTTGAACCAAGAAGATCACTGCACATGCTGGCTCCTTCACTGGTCCTGTTGTTCTCTGCTCTTGGGCTGCTTCCTGCACTGCTATTTGAAAGTGAACCGAATGTGGTCTTTTGTAATACCCCAGTAGGGGATGAACCTAACTGAGGGCTACCATCCCATCTCTCTGACAAGAGGTTAAGTGCTGACAAATTCTTGCAGTCTGAACCACTGTTATTGCTATGATGCAAAACCTCCCCAAGAGGGCCACCCATTGAAGCTTCCCAAGGGGCAAGCATCCAATTTGCTTGCCTTTGTTTATGCTCGTTGAAATCAATATCAACTTCCATTTCAATTTGTAATGAATCCATGTCCCGCGACAACGGTATTGAGGAAACAGAGGATTTTTCATTGTTTGGAGAGGGTGTAGAGGACTTGAAGTGTGTAGCAGCTATGGGAATTGAAATGGATAACTGGGTCCTACCTGATTGCACATCAAGTTGAGGCCATGAGATAGCAGATTGATCAGATTGGTGAATGGAATGTTGTGAAATAGTTTCCTGGTCAGCAATATCCTGAGAAGAACCAAAGTTTCTGCAACCAATTAATGAAGAGCTATTCTGTGAAGGGTTAAGGAGAGAATCGGAGTTAACATGTCCAAACTCAATTTGTGAGGACTCCTGAAACAGGTTTTGTTGTTTTGAAATGAAAAAATGGTTTTCTTTGGATTTCAGGTCAATCTTGGATGATAACATGGACAAGCCAGGTGAATCTTGCAGTCGTTCACACAACATTCTGCGATAGAATTTACCATGTGCAGAAATCATTAGGAACATGAAAAAAACCTTGGATTAAAAAAGCAACTACAAAGATCTGAAGTTATCAGTTCAGTCCTAAGAACATAAAAGGTAAACACCATAGGTCTGATTCCCACATGCAAAGATTTATAAATATAATCCATTCATCTTAAAACAATGAAACTCCTAACCAAGAAAGTCTCAAGTCAGTTTCTATCACACAAAGACTATATATAATAGTCCTTGATGATAGAAGTTGCCACAAGGCACAGCAACATAGTAAAATAAAGTAACAAAACACAAATGCTTATCATTGCAAATTTTGAAAAAACAAGGAGTCATAAAATGACAGAAGAAACTATATCTGTGACATATAACCTGTTTGTTACCTGTTCAGTGGACTAGCTGCAGAAAGATTAAACGAGCTATCTGGCTGCAAGTTCTTAAGCTGCTGCTGCTGATTCTGTGCAATAGTGAGGCTGTTAGATGCACCACTGCCTTGCAGCCCCCCCACTGATGCTGGCACAGAGGATGAGGAAGCAATGGGCATCAGCTTTGCATTGGTTGTGGTTGTAGTAGCACCAGCAGAAGAACGGCCAGATTGGCCTTCCACATGCTTTCTTGAACGATGGCGGCCTCTGTTCATATGCCGTTCACAGTACTTCTGGTCGGCAACTGCATCTCTTGAGCACCGCCATTTCTTTCCATCTGTCCTGCGACAACGCCCTGGCTCTGGATCGGTGTTGCTTGAGAAGCCCAGATGGAAAGCACCCCACGGCACTAAAATTTGCCATAAAAAATTGGAACACCAAAATAATCAGTTACAGAGAATACCAATTCTGGTTTAATAATAAAAACATACACAAGTTTGCTTTTTCTCTGAACAGTAAGTACTTCACAGACTACAGCTAAAAATTGTGGCTTTTCCATAGATAGAGCCAACTGCAAAGATTGCATTTTTCATGGTACAATAACATATGGTTAGTGCCAGGTTGAACTTTGGATTGTTGGAGTACTTTCAGCTTTGTACCCACATTTGTCTTTGTAAGTTAAACTATTAAAAATCAATCAGCACTGAGCAGAAAGTAAATTGCAATGCTTGCACTCTCAGAAAGAGAGGGCAAAAATAACAACTTTGAGAATCAGTCCGGAAGACAGCATGCAAATCTTGTGGACCAAATTAAAAGTTGTTTATTTTAACAAGTAAAGAGACAATCTTACTAGAACTGGGTCTGAGGAGTCCGCCTGAAAAGCTAGAGAACCCAGCGGAATCAAGAGCTTTTCTTATGGGGGGTAGTAGATTAGATGGTACAGGGACATTAGCAGTTAAGTATTTGTAGATCAATGCCTGGTGTTCAAGCTCCATCCACTGAGATGGAGTAAAAGGCCCTCTAGCCTCTGTGAAGGCCCCATGCATATATCCACTACTGAAGTTCCCATAACTGTACCCTGAAATATAAATCGAGAAAAATGCAGAATCAGAAAAGCAAGAATTTCAAAGGGTTATTAAAAACAAAGTAACTTGATGATGGAGAAGAGAAAAAATATATATATAAAAAAAACACAAAAAGGGGTTTGGTAGATTTTACATAATCATAGCTTTGTCTGCAACATTTGAAGAGTTGCAATAATCAGGAAGTAAAGGAAGAGGGGAAAATAAAGAAAACAAAAACATCAAAAAGAGGGACTTAAACCAGTCCGAAACTGGGACTTTCATGGTTTCTTCCTTATTTTACTTCATAAATTTTTCATCTTTTGTGCACACTAGTCTCCTGCATAAGATTATTTTCCAAAACCCATCACCCACAAACAGAAAGACCAGATTTTAAGAGTTGAAAAAAAAAAAAGACAGAAATTTGTCAACTTTTTACTTTAATTGAAACAAAAGACCGGTTATAGATTTCCATGAAAAATCCTTAACCTGTGCCAGGAATCAGAGCCTCAAGAAAACAAATAACAGCATATAAATGCCTGTTTTTTTTTTTTAAACAAAACAACCTTATCTCTTGATAAAACCTTGTATTCATGCAAGGGTACCTACCCATTTACTCCCTCAAAGATATATGACTTTTCTTTCTTGAAGTAATGATACGCATACCCAACAGAGACCTAAAAGCTATAAAATTGCACAGTATAGCATAGTACCTGTACTTCTATTGTAACCAGGAGAAGTGATATGAAATCCAGGCAATGTAGCATTTTGGGAGCATCTCTCTACTGATGAGAAAGATTCTGATTTGGGACAAGAGAAACTCAGCATCTGCTGCTGCTGCTGCTGCTGATGACCATTATCAGTGAAGAGATTGGTATTAGATTTAAGTAAAGCATTTCTTTGAGGAAGCAACAAAGACTCGGTCTTTGACAGTTTAGAGCTCCTCCAGTCATCTTCAGTAGAAGCAGTAGCACCACCACCACCACCAGATCTTTCTTGCCTAACAAACCCAGATCCGTACCATTCGTGTTTAGTTTCATGATCTGAATTTGCAAGAGAAGCAAAAGCAGTAGTCCTAGTATTATCTGAACCCACCAATCCCTCCAAACCCACTACCCCAAAATCCATAAAGAAATTAAATGCCTTGTAAGCAGAAACTACAAAAATTCTACCTTGAGGAAATAGTGAAGTCTTAAGCCATTGGCAAACAAGACATTAGCTTTTTTAAGCGTTGGATATAAACTCATTTTGGAGAGCCTGGAAATGGGCTATGAGATGATGATACGGTTAGACCACACCAGTCTCTGGGTTTTTGCTTTGCTTTGGTGTTGATATTTTGGAAAGGTAAAATTATTGGAGAGAAAGATAGAGGGAGACAGAGATAGGTTTGACTGTCTAGAGACAAAGCTACAACTTAAGACATTGTTTGGATTTTTATTTTTCTCTCTTACGTTTGGTTTCTAGAATAAAAAGAAAGCACCAAACTTTTTTTTTTTTTCTCAAATTGGAGTGAAAATGTGACAAAATAATCTCTCGTATTTACTACTTTATCCTTTATATTAGGCTCTTGCTATAATATAAATATTTATATCTATAAAAATAAAATTATAATTATCGTATTTATTTTTATTTAATTATAATCATGAATTTTTTTTATCAATACCTGTAAATTGTATCGATGATTATAATTAAATTAGTAATAATCTAACGATTCAAAATCTATTAGTATTGATACAAATGATTGTACCGTAAAAAGACTCGTAGTCCCACATTACAAACATTTTTGTCTATAGACATGAATATTATTGATTTTCTCATTAAAAATGGATAGTTATTTTGACCTCTAAAATTTAATTATAATTACTATTTCATCCTTTCTTTTTAAAAAATAAAAAAAATATATTTTGTGTTTTTTTTATCAATAGGGAGGTCATGTGATCTAAACGTCGATAAACCATACAATAAGGGCAGTCCTTCCCTTTAAATTGATAGTGTCATAAATCAAACCTTACACCTCAAAATACCTTTGAAAATGAGTTAACGTTTGACTACTCCCGACAAACCTCCTTATGTTTTAATTTTGTAAACTACTTCCTCTATCTGTTAACAAGGATAATTAAATAACATAAAAAAACAGTTTTACCCTCAATATATTGTTAAATTTATAATATTATGCCATTGCCATGCATGGCTGACCTTTATGTTCTCTTTTTTTTTTTTTTTTTTTCTCAAAACCTTAGACAACTCTTGACAAATAAAATAAAAAACTAATATTAATTAACTAATAATTAATATTAAATAAACATAATTTAATATGAATAAATACTAATTATAAATATTAAATAATTAATAATATTTTAAAATAATGTTTTAATATTAATATTAATATTAACAATAAATATAAATATTGATATTATAATAATATAATAAAATAATAATAATAATGATATAATAATAAAATAATATAATAATAATAAATTCATTAAAATAATTTCAATTTTCAATCAGTCTTTTATAGTATTAGAAAATAATAAGAACTCAAAAATACATTTTAATTAAACTAAATTAATGGAATTTAAAATAAATTGCAATCTCAAATAAATTATTCCTATTTTTATAACTGATATCTAAAATTATTAACCACATTTCCTTCTCTTTCTTTTTCCTCTCAACTTGGTGGTTTTTATAAGTGGTTTTTAGGGTGATTTTGGTCATTTTTAACTAAAAATCACCCATTCTCCTTCTTTCTTCTTTCTCATTAGCTTGTTTTGCACTTAAATAACATGGATTGAAGTTGTAATCTTTAATCCTAGTATTTTTTTTTTTTAATCTTTTTCTACTAGATCTTTAGATATAGTTTGAAGTAATAGTTTTTTTGTGATTTTGTGGTTAGATCTATCCAAGGGAGCTTCAGATTGGGAAATTTTGATTGTATGAAGTGTTAGGAGTTTCATCTTCAACACAAGGAGAAATCAGAAGTTCAGATCTTTACTTGATTTTTCAAACTTGATGTCTTACTCTTCTTTCAAGTTCAGGTGCCTCTATCTCCTCAAAAATAGGAGCATAAACATCAACACACGATATGTTCACGGATGGTACCCGCATCTATTTTGAGATTTAGTGCTTATGAATTATAGTTTCCTTAGACTATCTGTTTTATTAGTGTCTGAAACTATTTTTTAAATGATAGACTTGGTACTAGTATCTTATAATCTCTTATATTTCTCCATTTTATTGAAATATAAATTGATGTTTCAAAAAAAAATCATTAAAAACATACTAACTTTAAGAGTTAATCTAAAACTCTTACATATTTTTTTTTCAACATTGGGAGAAAATAATTTATAAAATTAAAACGTAAAGAAGTTTTTAGTTATTTTTAAAAATGAGGGATGAAATAATAATTATGATAAATTTCATGGGATAATAATTATCCCTTAAAACAAAGGTGGACTATTCTAAAACAAAAGTACCTGTTTAATGGGGAAAAAGAAAATGAAAGGAAAGTGCATTCATTAATAGCCCTATGGTGGTGGTGGTGCAGAATATTCCAGTCAATTCAGCTAAATCTCTTCAAGGGATTGACAAGCTCCATGACATTGCCCTGCTATTATTGGGGAGCAAGCTTTTTACTCAAGTGCTGTGCTGAAGTTTGAGTCTCTAGGCCAGGAACAGGAAAAGATTTCTATAAAAAAGGTTGAATTTTAGCTGGAAACCGTAGTATGATTTTTTTTTTACTTTCAATGGAAGAGTGAGTGGAGTAGGCTTTCATCAGGATAAGAAAACAGAGGTACTTTCATTCCAAAACCAAAGTTCACATGTTCAGTTTGGTTCCATTCTTTAATTTGGGCCTCAAGTGAATCTAAACCCAGTTACATTAATGGTTTTTGATGTATTTAGGTGGTAAGTTGGGCAATCTTGCAATTGGAATTCTACATGCAAACGAATTTGGAAGCCTCCGCGGTTCGATACTCCAGATTCCAACTCTTTCTGCCAACTGAAAGAAGCTAAGAGGATAAAAAAAAAAAAAGAGGATCACACTCTCAGTCTCGGTTGAATGAAAATGACTGGGAGTTCTGTTATAGTATTTGCTTCCTTTCAATCAGCAAATAGATACAAGATGTTCGCAATATTTTACTTAATTTTGAAAATGTACCAAAGTAACTAGATTGTAGCTGTCAGTATACTTCATCATGATAACAGAAAATATCCCACTGAAGCAGTAGCTTAAATCAAGAAAATGATAAAAAAGCAACAGCTCAAACACAAGAGTTGGACTTCAGCAAGCATCTTATTCTTACCTAACACATGCATATAAAGATAAATTCCACGCTACAAGCGCCCCCAACAGCCGACTTTTCCGGGCTAGTTCATCATAGTTAGTTTACATTTGCTATGAGAAAGCAAGATGGACAAAACAGATACATATTATGAAATAAGATTTCAGGAGGAGAAAAAAATATTTAAAAAAAAAAAAAAAAAGAAAACATACCGACAAAGAACTGATAAACAACTCGTTCAAACTTGATAAAAGCAGAAGAGATAAAAACTTCATTCTTCTTCATCTAATTCTTGCATCACCTAATAACTTAATTTGCGAATCAAGTAATTACAAGGCAGGAAGAGAAGAATGCGCTAGAGTTGAACCAAGAAGATCAGTACACATACTAGCCCCTTCATTGGTCTTGTTGTTCTCCGTTCTGGGGCTGCTTCCAGCACTACTATTGGAAAGCGAACCAAATGTAGTCTTTTGTAAAACTCCAGTTGGAGATGAACCTACCTGAGGACTAGAGTCCCATCCTTCTGTCATGAGGTTCAGTGCTGACGAACTCTTGCACTCTGAAGCACTATTACTTGTATTATGCAAAACCTCCCCTAAAGGACCACCCATTGAGTTTTCCCAGGAGATGGGTATCCAATTTGCCTGCCTGTGGTTTTGTTCATTAAGAACGCTACCAACTCCAAGCCCCATTTGTATTGGATCCAAGTCCCGAGATAATCTTAGTGGGGAAAGAGTCACTTTTTCATTGTTTGGAGAGGAAGTGGAAGACATGTAGTCTCTATGATGGCTCATGGGGATTGAAATTGATAACTGGGTTCTATCAGATTGCACATCAAGTTGAGGCCATGAAACACCAGATTGGTCAGACTGACTTTTAGGCCAATCATCCATAAATTGGCGAACACAATGCTGTGAAACAGTTTCCTGGTCAGTGAGATCTTGAGAAGAGCCAAAGTTTCTGCAATTGATTATAGAGGAGCTATTCTGTGAAGGATTCAGGAGAGAATCGGAGTTGACAAGTCCAAATGCAATTTGTGAGGATTCTTTTGAAATCAACAATGAGTTTTCCTTAGATTTCAGGTCAATGTTGGATGACAGCATAGACAAGCCAGGTGAATCTTGCAGTCTCTCACCCACCTTCTCTTTATTAAGAAACATCCTGCAGTAAAGTTTACCAAGTACAGAAACCATAAATTACCTGAAAATCAACACCTTATGATAAGAGAAACAACTGCAAACATATGACTATATCAGTATTCAGTACTGCAAAGACTACCTAAAGGGAAATTGCTGATTAATGCGACTAATAACAGCGGCAGTTTCCATGTAATAAAAGTTTAGAAACACAACTATTCTTACAAAACAGGGGACTTCTGAAGCAAGAGCAGTACCATTGTCAGTACAAAGATCATGCCTTTTTTTTTTCAATTTTACCTGCTTAGGGGATTAGCTGCTGAAAGATGAGATGAGTTATCTTGCTGCAAGTTTTTGAGCTGCTGCTGATGCTGTCCAATTCCGCTGCTGCGAAGGCCCACCACTGATGCTGACAAAGGCGAGGATGTGGCGGAGGCAGTAGATATTGGCTTGGCGGTGGTGGAGGTAGCAGCAGCGGACTGGACAGATTGACCTTCCACAGGCTTTCTTGAACGATGACGGCCTCTGTTCATATGCCGCTCACAATACTTTTGATCGGCAACAGCATCTCTTGAGCACCGCCATTTCTTCCCATCTGTTCTGCGACAACGTCCGGGCTCTGGATCGGTATTGTTGGAGAAACCCAGATGGAAAGTACCCCATGAGACTAAAATTTACCATCAGAAAATCAAACAACAAAAAATTAGTTCAGGAATAGTAACTAGAAGTACTTAGGCAAATACAGTTCAAAAAATTGGGTCTCTTCAAAGAAATCACTCGACAAAATAAAAGAATCGCATTTTTCACAAACCAAATGAGTACTTGTTTTTATTATGTTTGTAGCGACATTTATGTCTGAAAATTGAACCGTTACCAAAGTATCATCTACTCGGCAAAAACAAAGAAGTAAAGTTCCAGTCTTGCATTTAGTAGCAAGAGAAGCCAAAGATGGCAACTTTACGAAACAAGATAAAAAAAAAAAAAATTAAGAACCATTTTCAAAGAAAGATATGCTGTGAGACAGACAAAAAAAAAATTGAAATTCCAGATCAAGAAATAAAACTTACATGTGTTGGGTCTGAGAAGTCCGCCTGAAAGGCTAGAGAACCCAGCAGAATCAAGAGCTTTTCTTATGGGGATGAGCAGATTAGATGGTATAGGCACATTAGCAGTCATGTATTTGTAGATCAATGCCTGATGTTCAAGCTCCATCCACTGAGACGGAGTAAATGGTCCTCTAGTCTCTGCATAAACCCCAAGCATATTTGCACCGTTGAAGTTCCCATAGTTGTACCCTGAAAGTTATTTTTTTAAGATCGGAAAAAGAACAGTGAGAAAATGCAGAGGGACAAAAGCCAACAATTTCAGAGGCATTTAGCAGCAAACTAGAATTGTAAAAAAGCCATCTTGGTCAAAAGAAAAAAAAAATCAAGAAAGAGGTCTGGCAGCTAACCCCAAAAATCATAACTTTGTCTGCAACATTTAAGGAGCTAAAAACAATCATCAATTTCTTGTCGTTGAAAGAACAAGAAAATTAATCCATAGAAGTGAAAAATAGAAGCAAAAAGTTGAGAGGAACAAAAGAACCTTTCATGTTTTGTTCCTTATCTTTCTATTTTACATTCATAAACTTTACTTCTTTTGTGGGCACTGGTATCCTGTATTTGATTAATTGCTAAACCCCATCAACCAGAAACAGAAAGACACTGATTTTACAGGAGCAAAAAAAAAAATCCACATCTCTTTTTTTTCTTTTGACATGACTTGAAACAAAGACCGTTCCTAGATGTCCATGAAAAGACCTCCATCACTACTAAGTATTAAGACCTTCAGAACCAGTAACATCCCATCTTTTTTTTTTTTGGGCAAAAATTCCCATCTTTTTATTTAATCAAAAACCCAAATGTTAATTTTTTTTTGCTTAAAGAAAAAAAAAAACCATAACAAAGCATGCAAATTTACCGATGTAGCCATTTTACTCCCCAAGAGGGAACCAAGAAAGACACTATCACTTTCATTTCCTCAAATAATGACGCATATATTCCCCCAATGCTTATTCCTGAAAGCCTTATTTATTTATATATATATTAATTAGTACCTGTATTTCTATTATAAACAGCAGCAGAAGAAGTGAGATGAAAGTAAGGCAATGTGGAGTTTTGATATTCTGATTTGGGACAGGAGAAGCTCAGCATCTGTTGCTGTTGCTGGCCATTATCAGTGAACAGAGGAGTAGTAGCAGCAGCATTAGATTTGAGTAAAGTAGTGTTTCTATGTGGAAGCAGCATTGACTCAGTTTTTGACAGTTTAGAGACTCTCCAATCATCTTCTTCATTGGTAATATTAGTACTAGATCTCTCTTGCTTGAGAAACCCAGATCCGTACCACTTTAGCTTTGTCTCAGGATCTGAACACGGAGCTGCAAGAGAAGCAAAACCACTACTACTGCTTGTTGTTGATGGTGCTGCTGTTGTTGTGTCTGAACCCACCAACCCCTCAAAACCAACCACCCCAAAATCCATAAAGAACAAAAAAGAAAAGCTCACCAACAAAATTTACAGCACTTCACTAAAGAGGAACATTGGGTTGAAGAGAAACATGAGACAGCAGTAGCATTTTCTTGGCTCAAGAAGCAGTGATGTGGTTCATAATGCTCTATTTAGCTCAAACACTTTTTTTTTTTTGGGGGTGGTGGGGGGTTCAAAAGAATTGATATTTTGGAAAAAGATAAAATAATTGCAGAGAGAGAGAGGAGGTGGGGATGGAGACTAGAGGCGAACAAGAACTGACTACACAAAAAGCTACTAGTGCTTATTACATCCCACATAATCCTCCTCCTTTATATATATGTATATATATTCTACGCAAACTAACAAAGTCGTTTTTTTGTTTGGATGAAAGGAAAATTTAAAGAAAACCTTATGCCTAAGGTTTCTATTTTTTTTATTGAAAAAAATATGTATTTTATTTATTAGTTAAATATAAAATATATATTATAAATTCAGTAATCAATTGAATTTTTTTTTTTTTTTTTTTTTTGAAAACAATTGAATTTTTTTTTCTACTTTAAAAATGTTAGCCAAAATTGTGCTACTTGACAAGTTGACAAGTTGACAAGTTAGATTTACAAGATAATCCTTGCAAAGAAAGATGATTTACATGTTTCTTGAATATGGACAAAAACTCGCTAGTTGTAAATGTTATTCTAGATTTTTTTTTTCCATTTTATATTGGTATGTCGTGTAGTATAAAAATTTCGACTAATTCAAACCAATGTACTATAAAAACTTCGACTAATTCAAATTTATGAACTCGTAAAAAATAAAAAATTTTAATATTTATTTTCTTTTAAATATATATAAGATTTGAATTCAATAGAAAAATTTATTAATCGATCATATTTATAATTTGTAGATGTTATTTAGAATTTTGTTAAGAACTTAGTTATTGATAATTTTTTTTGAGGTTAATATATATATATATATATATATATATATATATATATATATATATAGATGGAGAGAGAGAGAGGTGTTGTTCGGCTTGCAAAGTCCGCTAGCGGCTTCAATGGATCTTTGTGTTGGGTCTGTCCCTGTCTCTCCCCCTCATCTGAAAGACGAAAGGTATAAGGAGTGGTGGGCTGCATGAACAAAGATGCATTGCCACGTGACCATCATCCATTCTTAATTCTTCTCTCGTCTTTTTCTTTTCTTTTCTTTGAAGTCTCATACAAAAAAATTATTAGCTCAAATTATAATTCATTTTTTATCAATCACATTTTGCTCATTGTTAAATTTTTTTATTTTAATCACTATTATTTGTACAAATAATAAAATTTAAAATTTTT